>JANHFO010009541.1:344322-359042 GCA_032468095.1 Pareas carinatus | reverse complement strand
CATGTGCATGACCCCGTGACATCATCGCCTGATGCCACTACTCCTTTTTGAGCATGCTCAGCTCTGGGGTGATGCCGGAGCAACTTGGCTCGCGTGCCAGCAGAGAAGGCTCTGTGTGCCTTCTGCGGCATACGTGCCATAGCTTTGCCATCACTGCCTTATACCATTCCAGATAAATGGCTGTCCAGTCTCTTCTTAAAAGTCTCCAGTGATGGAGCACCCAAAAGCTCTGAAGGCAAGCCATTAAAAAAATGGGTTCCTGAATTCTTGTATTCTTCTAGTTAGATTCTTCCTATGGCTGTTTTTTTAACTTAGATCAAATGCAACACAAGCCAAACGCCAACAAACTTTCACAACTATCAGTTGCTACACATCTTTCTCTCATTTATTTATAAACCTCAATGATTTAATTAAACTAATTATTTTGCCTCATATTAGGGATCTAGGAGAAACTGACTTTTTATATTTCCTATTGAGTCTTTCTAGGGGTGTGGCGATTCTCACCTTTTTCATTAATTATCAGTTTTTAAAATATTAACCTTCATCCAATATCTGCAGATGCTTCTTCTGTAACACTAGTTTTTATAACACATTAGAGGATTATGATTTAAAGCAGTTTAACACATTTAGTTTACAGCTTCTACTGTAACCATTCTCCCAGTGATTTTGACTAAGCTGAACAACATCTAGCTCAGAGGAAAAAGCACTTTTCTATCATTTTAGCAATGGCTATCCAGAGGACATTTTGTTGTTGTTGCTGTATAAAATTGTGATAAGAGAGCAATTCTTTTTATCGTATCTGCAATTTCAAATTATCTCAAATCAAGCAACAACAAAACTTAGGGGGACACTAATTCAGCCATAACAATATATATAATTTATATAATAATATAAATTATTTAGCTTATGTTTTGATTTGCTACAAACAAACCAGATCTCATGAGCATTTTCCTTTTTTCCTGTTAAAACAGATTCTGTTAAAGACAGTAAGGTCATATGTGTGTGTGTGTTTGTGTGTGTGAGATAAACAGAGAGAGACAGACATCTGTGCACTCAGTTTCCATCTTCTGAAGGGGAAAGGGATAAAAGAAAAAAATCCAGAAGCATAGTGCAAGCTACTGCTGTAAATTAACATCCTTTGGGAGATATTAAAAATCATTCTAATGGGTCATGAAATCTTACCAATGGGGTACAATAATTACCTTTAAGAATGGAATTACAAATGGACGCAAAGGAAAATTAGTAGCCTCCTGAAGCTTGCAATGAAATTCCTCTATCGTCACTGTCGAATTCTGCAAAAAGAAAGGCAATTAATTAGAATTTAATGACGATTGGCAACTCTGTTGATAAGCAGCACGGTCATTAATCAAAACATCACATGACTGCAATAGACTTGTGACCTCACTCCTGCTGAACATCATGTGACCGTGACTTGAATTATACTGCCAGCTTCTCCCTTGACTCTGCTTGTTGGAAGTCAACTGGGAAGCATGCAAATCGTGATAGCCTGGGACACTATGATGGTTGTAAATGATCACCAGTCTTGAAGTGCCCTAATCCTGATCAGTCGAAGACTACGAGAATGCTGTAACAGTCATAAATGCCAAGACCAGTCATAAAGTTGCTTTTTCAGTGCCATGGTCATGTCAAATTATTGCTAAGCAGGACAGGTGTTAAGCGAGGTGTTATCTGTAGTTCCCGTTTTTAAATTTATTTTCCTGAATGGTTCAGAAGCTGGCTACATATTCCATGGAAGAACTAATCATCTTTATCACCCTCATCACTGGTTAAGTCACTAAACATTTTCATCGAAAAATACAAATCATACTTAAATTTGAAATTATTAACTAGTCAGGATGTTTTTTAAAAAAACAATCAACTGACTTTGGGGGAAAACTAGAAAATAAAGACAGAATTACAGAGCTGGGAAGTTCATTATGGGAATTCTCTACACCAAATTACTTCTCAATTGGATACAACCTATAGTATTTCCTGACAAATGGCTACGTCTGACCTCTAATACTTTAATACTTCCCACAAAGGGAAACTTTCTACTCTGCAACCTTAATAAAAGAACTTTTATTATTAAAAAAAACATCTTATCCCAATGTTTGATTAAAATCTGCTACATTGCAATTTCTAAGTCTGCCCTCTGAAGTATCAGAGAACAAAACAAATCTGTTCCATTTTCATCCTTTAGATATTTTTAACTGCTACCAAATTTCTCCTTTACCTTCTCTCTTGCAGGCTGAATATGCTTTGCTCTTTCTACTATTCTCATCAGTTTTGTTTTCCAATCCATTCTCATTCCTTCTAATAATTTTCTAGACATACTGCAATTTGTTAATGCCTGTCTTTAAACACGACACCCTGAACCATGATTAGTTACAGTGATTTGGATCACTGGGATCCAGATGCAAGAGCCTGCCAACACAGTACAGATCTGGACATTATGATTTTATGAATGCAGGCCCAGAGTCATTAGCACTTTTAGCAGTCAGATTCCACTGCTGGCACCAGGTTTCACTGTGCTCCAAATGATAATGATAACAAGCAGTTATTGGAGACTGAACACCTCAAAATTGCAAAGATAAATAATAGAACAGAGTTGGTAATATAACTAAGCAATAGTAGCTTCCTACCAATTCTAATGCCACAATCTAGTGTTTAACAACCTCAGCTATTGTAAGATGTGTGAACTTCAAATCCCATAATTCCCCAGCTAGCCAATTCTGGGAGTTACACTCTGCCCATTTTAAAGTAGCTGAGATTGACAAATATTGTCAATAACCAAATGTAAATTGATTGCTTCTGCAGTTTTGGCTCACTTTGGTGTTTTAATACTCACCACTAATGCCAAAACAAGCGTCCGGACCTTTTCTCCAATTTCTGGTGAAATGTCATTGCCAAATTGCTGGAGGGTGGTAAGAAAACGTTTCAGTTTGCTCAGCTGACGAGCCCCGCAGGTAGCTGGAAGCTGTTGATTAGTCAGTGAAGATGAGGAAGATGACGCAGGACCATTGCTGAACCTCTGGGGGGGCGAAGGGGCTCCGTTCAAAGTAGGGGGAGAATGATTCATCCCATTAGATACTACAGCAAGGAAAAGAAGATGTACAATCAAGAAGAAATATGCTATACTCACCAGTGGCCTGCAAAAGGCTTCTGGAATGGTGAGAAATTTAATGTATTGTAAGGAACACCATCTGGGGGTCACATTTTAAAATAAACCTTTTAGATGGGATACTTTAGCTCAATAACAGTAGGAACATATGAAACTCAAGGATTTAGACTTCTAGGTTACAAATTAGCCCAATGGTGAAAAATTGTTTTTTCCAAGACCCTGGAGAATACCAAGTACAGGTAGTCCTCACTTAATGACACTTTGTTCAGCGACCATTCAAATTAGAACAGTGCTGAATGATGGGACTTTATGTTCTGGCCAAAGTTAAGTCTACTGCAGCACACACACCCCAGTCAATGTAATGAAAATTTGGGTGCCTGACAGGCTACCCACCTTATGACCGCAGGGGTGCTGCAACCCGCCCCACCCCCACTATCTCTTTCCCCCATCAGCTAGATGCCCAGTTCATAAACATGCACAAACCTGCTTGCAGCCTGAGACTGCTCTCCATCTGATCAGGTCTGATCTTCTTTTTCAGATTCTGACAGGCAGCTTCTGCCTGACGACAGATGGCTTCTGCATCTTCTCCTGATCATTTAGAAAGTTTCTTCTAGCTTTCCAAGTGAACACGAGAATGACACCTGCTCTTGCAGTGCTGCGAAAGCTTCCTTCTCAGAGGGTGCTATTCTCACAATTGTTTAGAAGTCTTCCAAACTACTGCAGGAGTGGGCGCCATTCTCACAATTTCTTGGAAGGCTTCCAAGACACCGCAAGAGTGGGTGCCTTTCCTGTGAACATTTGGAAGGCTAGAAAGAACCTGTTGAACAATCGGGAGAATGGAGCCTTCTCGTAGAAGCCACCACTCAGTAGCTGCAAAACAGAATGAAGATCTGAACGCACTGGCGGGACCTGTAACTTGCTGAGGACTCCTGGGCCAGGTGGGGCGGATAGCAGGTCTGATCCTCCTAGGCCTGATGAGATGGAGAGGAAGCTCAACACTCAAGATTTTGGTCATTATGTCAGGACTTCCTGTACTTAGTTTAAAACTGAACACATAAAAAGTTATTTTATTGCATTCCAATGTTGGGAATTTTACTATTTGGTAATTAGTATGAGCTCAATCCTCCAAAAATGATGTAATATCTCATATCTGGATGTCACAGGTAGAAAAACACTGATCTTCTCACTGTTCCTTTCTCCAGGCAATGGGTATGACAAAATCACACAAAGACATAGCCTTTCCTCAAACAACTAGATTGAATGGCACAAATACCTCACACTTCATTCCATTATATTATTCAAAGGAATTTGAAGAGACAATGAGAGATGTTTCCAAGAATTTTTGTTTTCCCAGCACGCTAATGTCACTGTAATGTCACTTATCCTAAATCAGAGGTGGGGATCTATGGCCCCTTTATGACTTGTGGACTTCAAGAATTCGGGGAGTTAAAGTCCACAAGTCATAAAAGGGCCATAGCTTCTCAGTCGTGTCCTAATTGATTGAGTAGAACATGGTTGAAGAACTCATGGTTAACTAAGATTTCACCGATGATCAAGAGGAGAACTTTAAGCCTTTCCTCAACAGTGCCATCATTGATTTGTCTTGCTGTGGAAAGTTGCTTGTACACACTGCAAGGTTTGTCCTCAACTAAGTAATGACTAAGAACACAACATTAACACCATTACCGATCATTTCTTTGAAAAGGTTGAAGAAAAAAGTTATTCCGTTAGATAAAAATGCTTCTACACATTTTTGGTCAAAAATAAAAAGACAACTGTATTTTAAAAAGCTCTTTGCAACCTCTGGCCATCAGCACTTGTGGTGGGAGAGGTCAACATCTGCAATTATATACATAGGGGCTGAGCATCGATCACAACACTGCATCCATCATCTTGCAATTTTTGACATTTGATAGTTGTTGTCATTAAAATGAAAAGGCCCGTAGTAAGTTTCTTAAAATATTTTGTTTTCATATAGAAAAACAAAAAAGACATTCAGGAATAATAAGTTCAAATGCAAATTATAACTTTCTTACATGCTGCTGGGGTAAATGAAACAGGCCGGGGGCCACTGGGGTTGACAGGTGGTAACGGTGGCATACTGGATGGAGAAGATCTTGACTGTATCTTTACTTCCACAGGGGATCCTGGCATTACTGGTACTCTCTTCTCACCAGCAACTAAAGTGGAATATATAAAAAATCAAGAATACAGTTTAAAAAAAAACTCCATCTGAAATTGATATTCTGGTGAGTCTTGGGAAAAAAAATACAAATATAGGGCAGAGAGAAAAAAGCAAGCTTGAAGAATATTAATCTTTTATACTGTGCTTCAGAAAGTTCAAAACGCTTCTATACATTGTATTTCAGTAATCCTTACACAACAACTCTTTGAGGAGTCTGATCTCCAAGTCAGTATGTCTACAGTATATGTAAGAGAGAAAGAATAACAAAGACTGAACTCAACTCCCGTAGTACATCAATTATAAGACGCATGTTTTTTTCATATTTTGGTGACTCTGTATTCATGGTGCGTCTTATATTCGAAGGTGTCTTACCAGGATAAAGGGTATGCTCCGAGAAGCTGCACTTATTCAATCAAGGTCTTGCTACCAGGAGGTGGAGGTCAGCTAGCAGCCACTGCTGCACAGTTGGGGTACAGTTATCGCTCGGTGATGGTCAATGCCGATCATTTCTTCCCCTCTCCTTTGTCTCTGCCCACGCAGGCATCCTCCCCCCATCGGATCTCGTCCAGGTGTGCTGCTGGACCCCAACCCCGCCTAATCCCTTGCGCCAATGAAACTTTACGAAGTAGCTGGTTGCTGTTTCACCAGGCTACGGGACAAACTACAACTTCCAGCACCTCTGCAGCTGAGAGTCCCAGAAGAGGCAGATAGATGGAGGGAGGAAGGGAGGGAGAATCACAGGGGCTTCACCATTCCCTTGGGGACCTTTGGTAGCGAAGGCCTGGGAGCGTTCCAAGGCCTGGTTCGGCTCAAGTTAGGTGGCCCTAGAGTTTGAGAGGTACGGAGGGGAGCTGGGCCAAGATCCCTCCAGAGCTCCGTCTTCTGCCGCTCAGAGATTCCCTGGATTCGAGGCAGGCTGGCCAGCCAGTCAGCCAGGTCCAATTGCTGAAATGGCCTGGCAGCCTCAGTGGCAAGTGATAGCTTCTCATGCTGGAAAACAAAATCAGTTCCCCGAGATTAAATAAAGTTTTCCTTCTTTCTGCTGCCTTTGATGGGGTCAGAAGAATAACTGATCAAAGATGAGAGGAATGAGGACTGCTTTGGCTCCAGACCTGAAGCTCCAGAACAACCTTTCCTTTTTTATTTTTTTATTTCCAACATAGAAAAATAAGGGTGTGTCTTATAATCGGTGGCGACTTATAATTGATGTAGTATGGTAATCGGTTCAGATCAAACACAGTACAGAATGTAAATCTGGAAAGGCCACTGAAGCTCATCTAGTCCACTTCCCTACTCAGCGCAGGATCCACTAGTCATGGACCTCTCTTAGCTAATGGAATATATAGGCAGATAAACTTGATGAAAATTATTAGAGTTCACCATATAGAAATGAATGTCTGAAATTAGTTTGCAGTTAGACATATTTCAATAGCATCCCACAAATCCACCGTTTCTAGTGAATCTATGTCTATGTGCAAGGTTCCTAACAACATAACCATATGTACGTCTGTTAGTAAAAAGTGTCCCAATATGCTCGAGACAGTTTAAAAAAACAATAATCTATTTCCTCCTATTATCAAATAGGAAAACATCATAAATGGATGGAAACAAATGGTTAACAAGGTAGTAATGATTAGCAATGCTTCCATGTGTCCAGGCTACTAACAATAATGTTAATTTTGAACATTTCCAATTCAATATTATATTAGAGATGTTGAGGTAGAAAAAAAGAAAGAGCTACTCGCAGGTGGCTATGAAAAGTCTTAACATGCTCGCAAAGGAGTCTTTCTTTATAAAGCATCCTTTACCAAATACAGAAGAGAATATTGGTATTTTTATACTTATAATAAAATTAAGGAATCTAGAATTATATTTGAAGCTGTGAAGAATTCAACTGAAACGTTTTTCTAAAATGAAAAAAAAGGATCTAACCTATGGTTATCCTGAGCATGCCAAATCCATTGTGCTAACCAACCTGTTGCAAGAAATGTTCTTGTAATGTTGCCTATCAAAATGTATGCTCCTTATCTGCTTAAACAACACACCCACCACTTATTTGTTCAATAAACAAATGGTTGTCTGTCTCATTTAATTACTTCCCAAGCAATCTGGGACACTGCTGCAGCATTTCCTCCATAAATATATTGACAGATTTCCAACATATCCATCTGTGTTCAACTTCTCTGCCCCCCTTCCTGTTCTCTCATTGTTAAGTGGGGAACTCGGGATGGGCAGAACTGACGGCTGTCTTTCACTTCTGCATGTTATGCATAGAGTGTGAAACCCCAGAGGGAGCCCTCACTTCAGACCACCTGCTTTTTCGTCAATGGGTGTGAAAAGGCCCACAGGAAATCTTAGCAGTTAGTCACATGGCAACCAACCTTCAACACTTGGCACAATGCTGGAATTCAGCAATATTCATTAGCAGGCAGACTGAATTGCCCAATTAGAAGTTTAGACTTAAAATTATAGATTGTGTTTTTTGTCATTAATAATTGTCCGGCAAGATTCTACGAAACAACCTGCACAGAAACTAAGAACATGAGTATAACAAAATTTGAATTTGAATACAAAGAGAGTTTTACTCACATTTTAATATAGCGGAAACTAGTCTTTATATGTATACAAATAGTTATTTGCTTATTCAGCAATTACAGTGGGGCAAAAAAGTATACATCATAGGTATAAATTATTTCCAAATCAGTCAATGTGATTGTCTGCATTTGTTTTCACATTTTGTCTCTCATAGGTGAGGTATACCTATGATGTCAATTACAGGCCTCTCTCACCCTTTTAAGTGGGAGAAGTTGCACAATTGGTGGCTGACTAAATACTTTTTTGCCCCATTGAAATGTACCTCCCGTGTCACAGAAGCTGCTACTTCAGTTTGTCCCAAACAGCAGAATGTGGTTTGGCAAGGTCACTCAGAGTACACCTTTGTTTCTGCTGCTAAGCATGAATGGCATTTTGCCTTTGTTAGCAGACATACTTTGCCAGGATTTGCTGCTGCTTTCTTCCATCCTCTGCCCTCCTTTCCCACCATTTCTTTTGCACTCCAGCAAACATCTGGGGAATACAAGGAAGGCATGAAGTATGCTGGCCTCACTCACCTGATTGGCTGTTACTTCATCTCCAACTAGAGTAAGCAGGATGAATGGCAGACAAATGGGAATGTCTCTTCCATGCAGCTTTCCCTGCTCCCATTGCAGTTCCTCACCAACAGCAAAAAGGGCATTTTCTACACGTTATTCATAAAATAGATGACAGAGTTGGCAGAGGAGTCAACAGACACAAATATAAATAAGGTACCTTCCTTATGTAGACTGATCAGAGTACATTCAATAATTACACTAAAATAAGCTGTGTATACATAATTCTTCCTTCAGTTTTGTACTCTCTACTTATTTTTGTTTATAGATTGACTCCATACAAGCTCGTTTCCCATGCCCTTGCACAGCCTTTATATTAGGTTATTCTGTTAGTACAGTACTTGTAGTCATTTTTTTCTGTTCAATCATGTCACCCAGAGGGTTTTGTACATAATGACTCATAGTCTCCTGGTTTCTAATGATACCATAACTACTACACCAAACTGGGTCTCATTTTTAGTCATAATGGAGTGCTTATATTTATATCTATATATCTGTATATCTATCTATGCACTGACAATGGTAATTATCATTATTATTATTATTTAGACTTATATACCGCTTAACAGTGCTTTACAGCACTCTCTAAGTGGTTTACACAATCAGCATATTGCCCCCAACAACAATACTCAGAGGGTTTCTACTCTTACACTTTAATCCATTCATGACTCTATATTATGTGCATTGCAGTCTCTTTGCAGTTGTTTCAGTGTGGAATGTCTATCACTAAATTCTCTAAACTGGATTGGATTCAGTAATAGTATTTGCTTCCCCACCAAAAATGAATGTTAATAATGATTTTAAAAATGCTGTGTACATTATGTAAAGTTTGATTATGAAGCAATTTGCTTTGGCAACTCAAAAATCTTATACCATTTGTAAGTCATAAAACCCAACACAGGATCTGACGAAGCTCACTTTAGCAAGACAGATTGCAACATTTTTTTATTAAATATGTAAAAAGATAAACGCAAATCAAATTATTCACATATTCAGAGACAAAAAAGTATATTCTGTCATGCGACAATTGGTGGATAATGCAAAATGACTGGTACATCGGAATAAGACCTTTTGCATCTATTATGTCATCTATTTATAATTAACAATACATGTTTACATTCCTTTCAGTTTACATTTAATATATAACCAAAGCTTTATGGTGTGCTATTCAGTAAAAGTAATTGTAAATGCATATTAAAACTGTAACGGAATAACAGGATTACTCACCACAGGGGAGGGTGGTCCTCTTTCCTTCCAAGAGTCTCTCTCTCCCCTCAGCACAACTGAGCAGATCAGGCTTTATATTAAACTATTACCCTGCTGCCTCCTAAGCCAGCCACTTCCCATCTCCAAATTGGGGGGGGGATGCTCCATAGACTAGTCATACAAAGGGGCCTGACAGATACATAACTCTCCTTCCATGGACACAAAATATTCCTATGTGACAGGATGGGAAGCAGAGAGGCTTTGGATGAGAGCAGTTTAGAAACAAACCTTGAAAAGCCCAAAAAGTGCTTCAAAAGGAAGTACTTTAAAGTTTTCCTAGAAGGAAAAAGAAACATAGACATGACTGCATTGATGGTAATGGGAGTGTTCAAAAATAATGACTTCCTCTGGTTCTTTTAGCACAAGAAACATTTTGGAGGTGACATAACAATAATAATATTATGGATTTTTTATTGGATTATGACGGCATACAGCTTTTGGAAAATGACATTATTTATGAGTTTGATTATGCCTGCCAAGAGAAATCAAATCCTTTTCCTTAAAAATATTAAAAGATATTTTTTTTTAGGAAAGGTGAAAGTGTTATTTTATTTTAGTTGTGATGAGTTGGCATAGTATAGCTGTTGTAAATTCTTTTAAGCTGAAGAGATGGAATTAAACTTCAGTTTAGCTACAGGATTAAAGAGTGATTGTAATACATGCTACCTGAGCTGTAATTAAGTAAGAGTCATTCTGAAGCAGGAAACTTCAGAGAAAAAGAAACTTTGAAAGATAGTACACATCATTTACAATAATAATAGAACTAGCATTTATGACCAAATCTAGAGTAGACTGAAACTTAAAATGATGATAACCTGTACACTGAATTTGTTTTTTGCTAGAAAACTTAAAACCAATCCAATTTAAAAACGAGTAAAACATAGAACAGTGAATACAATGGAAAAATACTATAGCTAGACTGTGAAAATGTGCAATTTAAAAAATAAGGAATGTTTTAATATTTATTTCTATTATAATAATGCCACAATCTAAGTGCAGAAGTTAATAGAACGCATGGTAATGAATATTTCTGTAATCCAGCAATTTGTTTCTCCACACTCCATCTTCATTCAGTTGCCACCGACAGACTAAAACAACGCTTAGCTTTTCTTTCTTAATAAGATATCTCCCCACTAATACAACCTGGAAACTGGCATTGCATCTGTATGTACTTGAGTTACTCACTGACTTTTAGATTCTAAAGGCATGTATGAAGATCTTTAGAAGATAAACTGCATAACTGAGCTAGTAAACATTCTGACATTGCCCAACCACTAGTTTGTCCTTTCACACAGAAGAAAAAGTAAAAGTTTGTTTTTATAATCAGTGTAGACAGCAGTGGGAATTGGAATATAGATGACATCTTCAGACATATATACTGTAAAGATTGGTATAAATGCTTAAATTGACAAACACTGAATATAGAATTGAAACAGGAATAACCTTTCTAGAAGAAGGAAGTGTCCAAAGAAAGATTAGGCAGGCATGTATACATCTTCCAATAGTATAAGATACACTGTATAGCTTTCAACATGCTTTGGATTATGACATCAGAAACATTACAGCTCTAGTATATGTGCTTTTGTTCTAATTAGGGAAAATTATTTGAATTTTCTTGAATTTGTCTATTTCAATTATTTCCCACTTTTGCCTTTTGTCCAAAGTAATGTCCAAGTGCACCAAATTACCATGAAATGTGAGAAACCTAACTGAATGGTATTTTTTGTTGTAAGAGATGCCCTTATAAATAGTTTTGAACAAATTACAAATGTTATTCATACTTAAAGACAGAAGGAAAAATAAATATATATATATATATATATTATATTTATATATATATTTTTAAAAGCTGAACAAATTTCAAGCAGCCAGATAGTGACGTTGCAGTGGTAGAAACTGGGAACAAAGCTTGCAGACCTTCTTAGATGCAAACGCTGATAGAAGACTTCTGCAAAACACATCTTGGCAAGTTGGCTGACACTCACTATGGTATATTTATGTTAATGGCAGACAGAGAGTGATTGGTTTCAAGTCTGAGGCCACACACATTCCATTTTTCCAAAGAAAGTTCCCACAAAAATCAGAAACAGCCAGTGTGCCAGATGGTCAGTATTCTTCCTGCTGCTGGGGCTGTTCATTAACCTGTTCTTCACCATCATGTTCTTCTGTGTGGCTCTCCTATATAAGGTAGAAAACAAGAAATACAAACTTGATCAAACACTGAAAGCAAAATTGTGTCTGCTTATCTTTCTAAAAAAAACATTCAGCATTTCTTAATATTTGCCACATATTAAATTGTTAAGAGTTTATACACATTCCTGAATTACTCACATTTTAATTTTAATTTAAATCTAGGGATTGTGTGTGAAAGAAAGGTAGAGCAAGGGAGCTTGAAACCTATATACAAGGAAACTGAGTTTCAAATGTTAATATGATTCACTGGGGATCACAGGATGGTAAACTGACATTTTCTCTTTTTATTGATCTGAACTTTGGATCTAATCTGTATGAACTCCTCAGGGTTCTTTTTATTATGAATAATATTCACAATTCTTTTATGGACTATAATTTTTGCAAAGAAATATTAGCTAAAATCACTTTGTGGAATAACTAGTAGAGAAAGGCAACATTGAAAGACCTTGAATATGAATGTTATCCAATTCCATTAAAGTATAAACATTTTATGCAATTGTGTCAAGGAAAATAGGTAATGAAGACTTACATGTTCTTCTGAAGCATAAAGAACGTCCATTAACCGTTGAACAAGATCATTGTTTTCTTCTCCGTGTTCTTGACATAGAAGCTCAATCTCCCTTAATTTCCCAAAATAGAAATCTCTCTCCTTTTCCACACCTTCAAGTGCAAGTTTTAATGAATGTACCTGTGAAAATAAAACGTTTAGGTAACTAACTGTATATTTATATACCAAATCATACTAACTGCACAATTGCTAGACAAACAGAATGTTCACATGCATTCAACATAAGTAGAAACAAATTTGTACTATATACTGAAGAATTCAATTCATTTTGTTTTGGTCTAACTTTGATGTTTCTCCATAATACATCCACAAGTATTCTCGAACATCATTTGGACAAGATTTAAAATGGTGGTTTTCTGCTATTCAAGTTGTCCTCAATTTACAACCATTTGTTTAATGACCAAAGTTACAAAAGTGCTGAAAAAATGACTTATGATCAGACCTCTAACTTACAACTGCTGCAGGATCCTCATAGTCATGTGATCAAAATCTGGGTGGTTGGCAACCAGCAGCATATTTACAATGGTTGCAGAATCCTGGGGTCAGGTGATTGCCATCTGCAACCTTCCAGAGGGCTTATGACAAACAAAGTCAATGGGGCAAGCTGGAAGTCCTTAATGGCCATTTGGTTTGTTTAACAATCATAGTACAAAGATTGTAATATTAACCACAACTCACTTAATGATTGTATTGCTTAGCGATGGAAAGTTCTGGTCCCAAATGTGGTCACAAGTCAAGGACTTTACCTGTTCACACTAGCAAAAAGGTTATTCCAGGCTAGCAATAAACCAGCAGAATACCTCACAACCCGAACAAGGCAAACTGCCAGTATATAAAGAGAGCAAATCCCGCTCTCTTCTAACACTAATGTGAAGGATTTTCTTGCCCCTAGGCATAAAAAGGCAACCAAATCTAAAGGCATCTTCTAACTGTAGCAGCTATTTTAGTTGCTCTTCCCATAGAGCTTCTATTCAGAAAACCCGTAGTATAGGGTTTTTTCGGGAAATGGGGCCAAATGACTATAGTTTGGGTGGTTCAATAAGGCCACCTAAATATGTAGATTCTTAGAGGATACTAATTTATGTTACACAATTACTATAATGATATAATGAGATATCACTTGACTAAATATTTACAAAGCATTTTTCCTGTTATCATACCAGATTTTTCTACTGCTATAAAAATAATGAAGGTAATTGGTTGAAGATGTAAGGATCTTCCAAGTAGGTCAGCAATAACCAGTGCTTAATTGTATTATGACACATGAAAAATTTAATGAAAGGAACAGATTTCTGCTGCAAAATAAAAAGTGTTACGAGCTCCAGTGAATCATGTGACACCAAAGTGTTGAAAAGTGCTATGGTTGTTGGTTTAGAATCATACTAGATTTTACTGGTTTGCTCATATGCAGAGTATTTTCTCATTTTGGTGGCCTAAGTATATTACCTGTTCGCTGAGCTGTATGACTTGTGTCTCCAGATCTTTATCAGACTTTGACACTGAACTGCTTGGCGGTATTTTTTTTGCTGATGATGGACGAGATGACGTGGAGCCAGGTTTTGATGCAGGACTGGATTTGGCAGCGCCTGAAAAAATACATTAGCATAGTTTTTAAAATATTACTTAGAACCAAGACTCTTATCACTTAAGAAATCAACTGGTGAATTTGGAGAATGAGTATGTAAAGCATTGTATGATTCAGTTGGCAAAGAACTTTGGATATAATGTAATGCTTGAACAATGGATGAAAGGTCTAAAATTCACATAAAATTATAATTTAAAAGAAAAGGTTATAAGATGATGTATTGTTGGTATCTAACAGTGGACAAGTTGTCAAGAATGTATAAAGGTATATCGAATGTGGGGAAATGTAAATGCAAAGAAGAAATGTTTTATCGTTTATGCTGGACATGTGACAAAGCAAAGAAATATTGAAGTAGGATTTACATTGTAATACAGAAGATTCGTAAAGTGAATATAAAGATAAAACAAGAGACTTTTCCTTTAGGCCTAATGGGAAAAGAACTTGAAAACAATTTGGAACTTTGATGTTATACAGTACAGTGGGGCAAAAAAGTATTTAGTCAGCCACCAATTGTGCAAGTTCTCCCACTTAAAAGGATGAGAGAGGCCTATAATTGACATCATAGGTATACCTCATCTATGAGAGACAAAATGTGAAAACAAATCCAGACAATCACATTGTCTGATTTGGAAAGAATTTATTTGCAAAGTATG
>JANHFO010009541.1:324949-340692 GCA_032468095.1 Pareas carinatus | reverse complement strand
GAAAAATGTCATTTTGTTCATGTAGGAGTGCATGCTTTATTGTATTGAGGGGCTGATGGGCTCTTGTATGAACCCTAGCATGATGTCTGTCTTGCAAAGGCTGTCGGCTCTTTTTGCCAAAGCAAGGGGGAAAGCGAAGACGATCCCTCTACAGCTGGTCAGTGATTATTCTTGAGGTTAAGTGGGCAGGTGATGGATGCCAAGAGAGAAGGCCAGTCTATTGTAGCTGTTGGAGAAAGCCAATATACAAGCTTTACTGTTTAACAACTTGGCATTGTTCGCTTGTATCTCTCTTTTAAACACTGCAAAGTAACCAGGCCAGGAAAGAGTACCAAGGAGAGCAGCTGCTAAGAGGTTTTGGCATTAGTAGAAGGCAATGTATTAAAGTAAAAAGTAAACCAACAGTCAGAGGTGGCAAGAATTTCTCCTAATTATAATGTATTCAGTGCTATAATGGCGGGGTGAGCATACTCTAAAGCTGTACTTCTTAAACATTTTGCTCCAGGAACTCTTCCCACTTTTAAAAATTATGGGGGACCTGAAAAGAGCTTTTATTTATATAGGTTAGGTTTATTAATATTTACTGCATTAAAAATGAAAGTCAATGCATTCATATTTATTGAATCTCATAAAAATAACAGTATTAAATTAGATTAAATTAGATAGATAAATAAATTATATAAATAAATGTTAGGAAATACATTCCCTGACTTTAAAAAAAAAATAATAAGAAGAAAATGAACGGCATTGTTTTAAATGTTTGCAAATGTTCTCAATATATGGCAAATATTTTGACTTTGTGGCCCCAGACGGTCTTGGAGGACCCCCAGTAGCCCACAGATGACACTTTAAGAAATATTACTCTAGAGTAAAATTTATATGAGCACATAAGAAACAGGATATTTGGAGTTCATTCGTTCATTCATTCTATTTCATTGTTTCTGCCTTAAATTCTATTGGCGGTCTTAATGCAAGCCATCTCTCTATTCCTCCCTGTTCATTGCAAGATAATACTGAATTATAATGTATTGCTTTAACTCCTGCTTTGTCAAAAGACTTTACAGGTGCAATCTGTGGTACTATACTAAAACCCATTTGACTCTTAAATCTTCTGCAAATAATCGTAAAGCCTGGCAAAAGTATTGACGCTACAATTGAAGTTAACAGCCAGTTTGTAGAATAACAGATTGATGAGGTATTTGTTCCAAAGAACTGATTTTTTAAAAGTTGGAGGACTGATTTAAATCTATACTGCAGGCATAGGCACTAAAAAGAGGATGCTAGAAACCAGCACTTTTAGATTTGTTCTCAGCCATTAACACACTCACTTTAGATTGAAACCTCTTCCTCTATAGATGTTGTATGCAACTACCATGTTTCCCTGAAAATAAGATACTGTCTTATATTAATTTTTGCACCCAAATATGCGCTAGGTCTTATTTTTCCACCAAGGCCACCCAGAGCCAGAAGTCCGAGGCCTTATTATTGGGGAGGTCTTATTTTTGGGGGATGCCTTATATTTCAGCGAGAGGCAAAACTGTAAGTAGGTCTTATTTTCGGGGGATGTCTTACTTTCGGGAAAACAGGGTACTTACATTAAAATGTAGTAATGTAGCTCCGCTAAGCAGGACTTTGCATTTCTGCGAAGAGAACAGAATAATTCAGAGGAAGGTGTGGTGAAATCATGTTTGTGTGGGGTCCTTGGTGCTCTTTGAGCTTGGTTGCTTTCTTCCAGATGTTTCATTGCCAAACTAGATAATATCATCAGTGTTACCTTGCTGATGCTACCTAGTTGGGTAATAAAACATCTGCAAGAAAGCATCCAAGCTGATTAAGCACCAAGGATCTCACAATTCAATCCTGAGCTACAAATATCATTTCATTAGAATTATATTTGCTGAATCTCTTATTGGTTCCTAAGGACAAGTTCAAAAGAGATGCAATGGATCCTATCTCCTTTCTCTGTGACCCCCCCCTCCCAAAGATAAAATGCTTTCTTTAGAATGGTGAGGGACACCTGGTTAGAAATCACAAGCTGTGCAAAATGAAGAGGTGATTATACTTCATAAATCTAAATACAGATTTTCTTTGAGATTGCAAGTTTCTGGCACACAAAGCCAACAGGACTTTTCCACGCTCAGCTAGACAACTGAAATTATGAATCCTTCTAAGTCTTCCAGCATCCTAATTGGCTATTACACGTCATGTGCCAAGAAATGCTGAAATTGGTCACTTTATGGGTGAACTGACTAGAAAGACTCATTAGATTGCCTGGCTCACTTAGAGAGATGGGGAAATACAGCTGGCTACATTTGACCATAAGGGGCCACATGTAGGAACCCTCTATATTTTATGAGTCATATTTTGGTCCTTGCAGTGCCAACTATGTTTTAAGAAGTTAAATAGTGATAGTTTTCCATTCTGTGTAATATGTCCTTACTGATCCATCTTGCAAATTCAAAATACCCTTTATTATTTATTCAGAATGTGTGTTTAACACCCAATCTGATTGCCAGCCCTATGACAAGTTGATACTTTTATATTTCTATGTACTTCAAAGACTTGTCAGTCTTGAACAGAGTTAAAAAAATGCTAAGGTAAAGAAGGTTCTAACTGATAGCATGAATACATTTCATTTAAATTCAGATTTAAGATGTCATTCGACCTGTTTGGTCAGCAGTCACACAGCATGTACCAGATTAAAAAATGAGTACATTTGCAAGCATAGTCCCAGATTAAATCATTTGGGAAATGGTTGCTTTGCATAATATAATCATACCCTGCTAGGAAGCAGATGGAGCAGAGGTGCTTCAGATTCAATGGGCTTACTGTATGTAACATTTAGGAATGCTCAGCTCCTCCTTACTTCCTCATACAAACACACAGGCTACCACAGTAAAGCATTCTGGTAGTCGCTATTGAAAGAAGAATTAATAATAATATTGACTATTCCCATTTAAAGTATAATTTTAGGATGGTAGAACTGGAGAAAGTGCAACTAAAATTAAATTAGCATTTAAGAAAGGACAAATTGCAACATTTGAAGGATCTTAGTTTGGAACAGGTAAGTAAAGAGAAATGTACTAAATACAAAGTGATAGAAAAAGCATAAAATTATACACGAAGGGGGAAAGTGCTATACCTTGTCTCTTCCCCCATACTACCTGGCCATTTCCAGGTAATAATAATGATTAATGGAAAATTCAGGACATACTTCTTTCTTTGCTGGCTCAGAATTCTGGCAATTGAAGTCAAATGCATCTACAAGGTGCAATGTTGAGGAAGGATACATTATGCAAACCTAGTTCACATACAAGAAATGTTGACTTCAAGGCTGATAGGGCTAATCAAATAGCCTGCTGATCGAAACAGAAAAAGGAATTGGAAATATTTCTCCACTGGCTTTCAATACACACACACACACACATTCGTACACACACACACACACACACACACACACACACACACAAACACAAGCTAGACAGTGAAACAGAAATAGGTTTGTGCATTTCTGTTTTACTTTCAGCTTACAAGGTAAGGAAGCAGAGAACATAAGTATTGAAAAATGTATTTATTTTTATTGAATGATTAGATTGTTATTCCACTTTATAACTTTGTAAGTGACTCAAGGCAGCAAACATACCTAATAGTCCTCCTTCCTCCTATTTTCCCCACAACAACCACCCTGTGAGGTGAGTTGGGCTGAAGTGACTGGCCCAAAGTCACCCAGTTTTCATGGCAAGATTAGACCTCACAGTCTCCCGGTTTCTAGGCCAGCACCTTGACCACTACACCAAACTGTTGTAATAGGGCAATTGAAATAGTATTCCACGGAGAATATAATGAACATTTGGGTTATATGTTGTTCTCATTCCGTAAACTGACCACACAGTAATATACAGCTTTAACAAATAAAGACATGCTTTGATATACAGATCCTTTTTAAGTTCAAGTTCCTCCACCCTGAATATGGTCAATTAGGCTTCCTATTCCACCGAGAGATTGAAAGTGACATCAGGACATCCCAGTGTCCCTGTTAGCTACTGAGATCTTTACAAGCTGCAGCATGTTTGAGCCTCCAGTCATATGAAGCCACTTGCAATGACTCTTCTCCAAGACATTCACTCCACCTCCTTGTTATATAACCCAATTCTCTTCCTGAAGACATCTCAAAGGGCCCTTGGAATACACGCGAGCCCACTTCTTAGGGCTGTTGTTGCGAGGAATATAAAGAGAAATATATTACCCTGAATTGCAATTCACTACCTCAAAAAATTAAGCAGAATATAAATCTAATAAATAAGGGCAGAAAAGAAACTTGGGCTTGGCTTTAAAGATAAGGGAAGCTCATCGGAATAAAATCTGAAAGGAAATAGACAATTTAATAAAAAGTCTTTTAGGGAAGCATCCCAAGTGGCCTGGAAGATGGGATAGTTTTGACAGAAGGGTGACAGTTATTGATAAGATTGTAATTCTGCATCATATACTCTCCCTGTGCCGCAACATGGTTTTGTACAGGAGGGATAACTAAATGTATTTTGCCAGAACCAGCCATCCAGTACAGGTGAAAGAAAAGGACATCCTGCCTGATACTGTTTTTCAGTCTTTTGCTGTCTCTCTATCCAGACCAAGATAGTGTATAAATGAAAGTGTGATGGGCTGCTTTCCTTCACCTGCCATTGCTCAGCCCTGGTTGGGCAAAGAGAAGAGCAAAGGCCACAAAAGAAACTCATGTGACGCCTTAGAGGCACATCCAGGCTAGTTAGAACAGGGTTCCACTATTATGTCATCTGTTGATTAAGCTAAAAGAAAAATCACCACCTGGAAGAAGTCAAATTCAAAGGGTCATAAAAAAAACCTCACAGGGTACAAACAGTGTGCATATTTAGGTATGGAAGAAAACACAAAAGCAAAAGAAAATATATAAACAACAGTTCATTATTCGGGTTTTCACATTCATAGCACATTCTGCAAACCACGTAGTCCATGAATTTAAAAAAAAGCAGCAGTGGGCAAAAGACATGAATCAAGTAGAGTTTTGAGGAATGGCGATCAATGCAGTATGAACATTTCTAGTTGCATTTCATCACTAGTAAAGCTAAATAGGTTTTTTTTTTTGTAAGAATGCTTTATTGTGGCCAACTTGCATATTGAATTTTTTGGCGATCATGAGTGTTCTGTTGCATCTTTGTAAAAAAAAGAAAAATACTTCTATTTCTCCTGGTAATTGCCAGCCGTCAACACAGAATCCAGAGCACTAAAGTAAAAGAGTGTGTGTGTGTGATATGAGTGCGATCCTTCCCTTCTGATAGAAAGGGATCGCCTTCCTGATCCTGCTGCCTGCCACCGCTGCGCCCTCTAACACCTCCATGGAGGGCCCGATCCCTGGCCGAGCATCACACCTCTGCCCCCAGCACCTCCATAGCTCAGCAGGGGCCCACCCCTCAATGTGCAGACTGGCTGCCGAGAGGTGTGGCTACTTGTCCCTTGCAGTGAATTCCCACCCCTAGGGGAAAGTACCCATTTGCAAATTGCCCAAGTTGAGGTAGAGCGCCGGAGGTCCATTGGCAGTAGAGGAAAACTGGCAGAGGGTCAGCTGAATCTAGACGCCCACTGTGAGTCGGCTGTGGCTGGAAGGCCTGGGTGAAGCGGAGGTGAGCATGTGGCAGAAGTGAATTGTCCTAGACCCTTCCAGACTCTTCACCAATTCCAGTCTCTAGTCTCAGCTTGGCTCAAGGGAATGTCTGCATTATCCTTAACATAAAAAACCCTACCTGGAGCAACCTTGGGTGGAGATGTAAGAAACTATTAAGCGGCCGAACCAGTTCTGAAGGAGGAAATATCAAAATAAGAACATGACCTCCCAGCAGAGCTCAATGAAGCTTTTTTAGTCTAAACATATAGTCAGTATTGTAGAAGATCAAGAGATTTCATAACTAGGAAAAATGGATTTGGCTACTAACTGCACAGTTACAATCAGCTGGAAAAATGGCTTGGAAAGCTACTGTTTGACTTCAAGTTTCAATGGAGCTCTGTATTTCACTGATTCTTTATCAGTGTTTCTCAACCACAGCAATTTTAACATGCCTGACTGGGGAGTTCTGAGGGTTGAAGTCCTGTAGGAGAAGGAATGGCAAAACTTGGGGACAGAGTTAAAAGAGGGCTCAGCCTAGAATCCCTGCAAGCAGATTAAGTCCAATCTCTCTTGAATTCCATGTACCCTTATCTAATTCCAAGCAGGTGCTAACCGTTAATTGAAAAGATTTCTGTGCATAGGCTGTTTAGCAATAAATCAGTTTAACTGGACCTTCACGGGTGGACTTGGTCTTTCAAGCCTGACAAGTCCACACTTCTTGAAGTTATCAAGACTGAGAATCACTGTTCTATACTACAGACTCCACACTTCTGCAAAAGGGTAAAGTGTTAAAATTTCAAATGGCAGGAAACAAGAACAATAGTAATGGGAGGTTGCAAGGAAAGACTTCAATTGGTCAATGACCAAAAATAAAGGATGATCAATTCTGATCAGAAGGACTTAAATGGCAGAGACTATGAAAGACTTTAATTATCAATGATGTTTGGTATATTGTTCATTTATAAAGAAATTAATGTATGTATAGAGCTTTTACTTCAATCATACTCTCATAACTATCGCTGTGAACTATCTCATCATTCTATTCTGCTAGTAATCTGGAAGTAAAGATGACTTCCTATTTCTCCATCTTCCTCCTTGCCTATTTTATCATTCTATTTTGCTAGTTATCTAGAAGTCAAAAATAACTTCTTCTTTCCCTATCTTCTTCCTTGCTTACCTCAACTTTTATTCTTGTACTAGTTATCTAGAAGTAAAACAAAAACAAAAAACCCCAGCCATCTCAGAAGAAGGAAGTCATGAATACGAATCACTTTCATATTGTGCAAAGAAGTGTACCTGGATCTTAGGCATCCAAACTGAGCCACAATGGTGTAATGTGCATGTTGCAAACTGCACCATTTCATGCGTATGTCACAACATCACAGAGAAGTTATATAAGTAGCAATATTTGCGTTGCTGTGTTCATTTTGTCCTTCGTCCCTGTCCTCGCTCCCACCTCATAGATACTTCTGGATACCTACAAGGAGACTAGCTGGGCTTGAAGGATACTTTTTTTAAAAAAAACTGTTGTGGTCCTTATTTTTACCTTGTTTTGCTTGCTCAGCAATTTTGGCATAGTTGGCACTGAGATAAACAGCTAACGGAACCAAATTTCCTATTCAGAGAAAACCACAGACATAACAAATAGAAAACAGAACAATTTGGCAGAAAGAAGCACCCACCTCGGGGAGCAAAGGTGGAAATCAGCAGTGAGATATTAGAGGACAGAGTGGTATAGGCTCCATCATCTGGATTTCAGCTGCCAAACAAGCATTTTGCCCATAGATGTGCATCACCTGCAAGAAAGGTCTGAATGCTACTCATGTCAGTTTCCAAACATGCACCATCTTATCTTTTACCTAAAGCAGCAAAGTATCTTCAGCCGGCTAATCTTGGGGACTGGCAGAAATGGAGTGTGGGCTAATGCAAGGCAGTGGGCAGAGCAAGTATATATTCAGAGACGTAGGAGAGAAACCACCTGTGGCATTTGAATTACTTCTGAACTACAAGTCCTAGAATCTCTCACATTTCCTAAGGCTGCTGGGAGTTGGAATTTAGCAATATAGAACAGGTCACACAAATAGGTTAACAAACCATAATAGATTTTTTATGTAAAATACTACTGTAAAATAAACAAACCATGTTATAGGTTAGAGCAATAGGCTCATTCACATTATATGATAAAAGATAATTTGGTTTAGTTGTTCATTTGGTTTTATAAACAACCATTTACACCATGTTGTGGAAACAACCCAAACTCTAATGCCGATTAGCTGATGCTGCTGATAATAATAAATCTGTCAGGAAGATTAGCAGCTTAAAGAGGCAGCAAAACAAGTTTTTCATGCACACATTGCTGACCTTCCCATTATATGGAGGAAACATACTGTATTTATGGTATGTGCAAGCTTTTCACATGCTAGGCAAACTATATCAGATGGCCACTAGATGGCAGGAATGAATCAGAATTTTCTGTATTACTTTGCTACTCCAGTGATTGAAGTATTATTGGACAGGTATAGTACAGTACACTTACAAATGCAGTTTATAATTTATTTATTTTTAAAAAGTGGATTGCTAAGCAACTTAACTATTAACTTCCATCAAAATATTTTTCATATATGTACTTGACGCGGAAGGTGGAAATATTATTTCCCTTTCAAAATTTAGCATCTACTTTGGGTTTGATTTCATGTATGACATGAATCCTAGGCTATCAGATAATTGATATTCCTGTAGAACAACTTTTCATAGATTGCACAATAGATAAATAGGTACAAGGAATACTATCATCAAATTATACGTTTTCTCAAACATATGACAAAAACAATGTCCTGGAAACACAGCACAAAAAAGATGCTGCTAGGACATATTTGGGATATGGTAAGATGGAGGAAATGTTTCCCCTCTAACACAGAAAAGATATGTTAAATAAAGTAAGATGTCATTGCAGTTTGAAGTGAGTATGGCTGCCTTAATTATAGAAACATAGAAAACTGTATGAGAGAAAAAGACCTACCGTGTTTCCCCGAAAATAAGACACTGTCTTATATTAATTTTTGCACCCAAAGATGGGCTAGGTCTTATTTTCAGGGGATATCTTATTTTTCCACCGAGGCCGCCCAGAAGCAGAAGTCCGAGGCCTTATTATCGGGGAGGTCTTATTTTCGAGGGATGCCTTACTTTCGGGGAAACAGGGTATGTGATAGATTTCTGAAGCAGAGTGCAATTGGCCTGCACTACATTTCAATACTTAAGAAACCTGCAACTATGACAACAGATCATATCTGTAGTAGAAAAACTGCATACATTTCACTAAATAGTCTTCCACAAGTGTTACTGCTCAGGTTCATTTAAATAGGCCACTGCAAAATTGCAAGCGTTGCAGGACAGATTAGCTTGGGCAATTGCTAATTTAGGTGCCTCCCCTGCTGCCTCAGATCATACAGTTGAGCTTGTGCCAAACTGAGGCTATCTATTCCCATTAGAAACCAAAGCAAAAAAAATAGAACAAAACAAAAATACTGGGTGCTATATTTTTATTCTATTGGAAAAAGCCTCAAACAGAGATCAAATGAAGGGGGAGGGGGAAAGGAGGGAGGGGAAAAACCAACCTATCTACTCTCAATCTTCAACTCAGGAAAAGAGAAGCTCAGCTGGGAGAGCAGAACCAGAACAGGGAGAAGCACTCAGCTCTAAGAAAGGGGACATGAGTTTTATTTATGAATCTGTTTCCTGGCAGGAAGTGGATTTTATTGGTTCCTCCCAAGATTCCCACACTGAATGAGAATGCATCAACCACCTTTCCTAATGTGGCATCCTCCACAAATTTTATATTTATTATTTTTAGCCGCCCTGCGTCCATGGAGAGGGGCAGCATATAAATGTGAATAAATAAATAAATAAATAAATAGATAAATAAATAAATAAATAAATAAATAAATAATATATAGCAACTGCTATTGCCACTTCTGACTACAGGTGTAGTTTAAACTATTTGAAATGGATTAAAATAAAAAAGCTAAATTAATATGAACTTTGTTGTGTTCCCTAGCATGAAGTTCAGCATCACATAATTTGGAAAAATAAATCTCATAAAGAATTATATCCACAAGCACATGCTTATTACTGGATCTTAAATTCAGTTACAAAAGTTATGGTTTTTGCCTGGACTCTTCAAGTGACTCCTTATTATTTTTTGACGCTGTATGATTCATTCAGCCTAGTAATCATCACTGCTCAATCTGTTCCCTTCAACTGTGTTATGACTCTAATTCTCAGAACTGCCATTTTATGCACTATCAATAAATGTCATGCATTTCTCTTCTCTTCCCTGCCCTGCCTTCCTTGGGCTACAGTTCTCTCTCATACTTCCATATCTATAGAGAGCTCATTCATGGAGAATAATTGCATCATGAATTATCTCATTAAAAAAACTGGGAAGGTTTCTAATACACCAATATTTTTTATCTAAACAATGAGATTTTCTGAAATTAAGAACATACATATCTGTTTTTAGAACCTCATGGCCAGGTTGGCATTTTAAAGTTAGGTTGAAGTTGACAAAACTGTGTTGCTTTTTACATTTTGTTACTACTTTTAAGTTTTGTTACAACTTCTGAGCACTGAAAGGAATAAATAACTTCTTTTTCAATTCAAAAACTCTAGTACATCCTATTCTTCTTTAGGACTCCAAGTCTGTGTAATTTTACATTTCATTTTTCTTCAACTTCACTGCTTAAAGACTCCAATTAAAACTACAGATACCTGCCAAATCAAGATAACTTTTTGTGATTTAATAAAATGGATTATAAGAATACATTCTGAGATCCTGTTGAAGCTCTATGTTGTTTCTGTGGCAGCAACAGCAGGCCGCTATAGCTTTCCTTTTATCAAAAGTTATTTTAAGTTACCAAATAGTTGCTCATCTTTAAAATATAAACCTTGTATGCAACTTTGAAACAAGACTAAGATGCTATAAAATATATGCTTAAACACGCTGAAGAATTTCTTTTCAAATTTTCAACAAAACTGGGACCAGGAAAGCATGAGAGAAAATCAGCAATTTTTTAAGGTTACCACAAGAATAATATTATCAAGTAAACTAAAAAATATGCCACAATTTTACTGCAAAATGTCACTTTCCACATGAAACACAAGGACATACTTGTAGGGATGTTTTAAATGAGAAATAATGTATATAATTATGTGAAATGATTTGCCTAACATTGTTTGAGCAAAATTTACATTTATTTCTCTGGAATAGTATTCAACAGAATTGGAATTTCTATTCTTGAAACAACTGAATACAAGCATTAAAGCATCTAGTTCAGTTGCAAACATGAAAGAACATAAATAAAAAATAATAAATTAGAAGGAAAAATACTGTAGCTAAAACAAAACTACATCCCTACTCCATTCTATTTTGGTTCACTCGTGCAAGAGATTTCATTTCTAGCTAAAAATGTGCATGTGAATGAAAAAAAAGAGCTGGAAAACTTCTTCTACTTGCAAAAGAGGGGGGTAAAGGAAAAGAAGGAATGTAAGGAAATCCCCTGGATTTTCTATTAAGAATCAAAAAAATGTACATGGCCTGAACCATTGCTACTAAGGAAATATTACTTAAATACATATCCCCAAATGTTTGGAGATGTCTGAATATAAGACTGAATGTGTACTTAAATTACCATATTTATATTTTCATAGTATTTCTTTTATTCAATATAAATATATGATCTTGTTACTGTTTTATGTTTTACATGTTGTATTCTGATATGTCCTAATAGCTAAACAATAAAGTATTACTATTACTACCATATGTAGAATGTACTTCATAAAACCTCAAATTCATAACCTGTAATTCTCTAGTCAGTTCTGTCAAAAGTTAGAGCTTTTTCATAATTTAAAGGAGTTCAAGACTGTAGACCGATAGAGGAATTTCATACTGGTAGTCAACAATACAATATCACCTATCCTTTTCTTAACCTGCCTTGAAGTATTTCACAAACTAGACTGAGGAAAAGATGGAATAAAAATCAATGGCAACTATTTAAATCACTTAGGATTTGCAGATGATGTTCTTGTCTCATGAGAGCCAGAATAACTACAAGAGCACACACAAGAACTGCACAAAGCAGGAGAACCATTTGGTTTAAAAATAAACCTGAAAAAGAGACGGGCTGTTTAATAAATTCACCAAAGAAAGAAAAACCTTTATATCTAAAGAAGAACTAGACATAGTAGGCCACTACATATTCCTTGGCCAACAGGTCTCTATGGTAGGTGATACAATAAAAAAAATTGGATGGCATGTTAAATGTGGTTGGCAAGGATTTGGCAAGCTAAACATAATTTTCAAGAATAACCTCCGCCTATACCCAAACAGAAAAGTTTTTGATCAGTGTGTGCTGCCTGCTCTAACATATGCCAGTGAAACATGGACACTAACCTCACAATCGATACAAAAGTTACGAGTGGTGCAAAGAGCCATAGAAAGACTACAATACTACAAGATAAAAAGACCTGCCCATGGATTAGAGAACAAAAGAAAGTATATAATATCATCAAGAGAGTGAAAGAACTGAAATGGAAATGAGCTGGTCACATGGCAAGAAGAACTGATGGCAGGTGGACCAAGGCAGTCATAGAATGGATCCCACTTAATAAAAAGTATTCACGAAAGAGACCTAACACAAGATTGATCAATGACATCAGCAAGTATTACGAGCCCACTTGGCAAAAGAAAGCTCAAGACTGTATTGGTTGGAAACATGCAAAAGAGGCCTTCATCCTGCAGTGGATAGACAATGGTTAAAATGGTGATGGTGGTGAGTTATCAATTTTTGACCAATCACCTAATAACTGTTCAAAATTACAAGAGACTCAGGAAAAAATACTTATGACCCATCTTTGGAATTACTGCTGCACCAGCCTGGAGGCCACATGATTGTATTCAGACAAGTGGCAACTTTATGACTGGTTGCCAAGAGTCCTGCTATCATTTGCAATCTCCTCTACTAGTTTCCTCTGAAAATCAGCATCACTGAAACAGACCTTTGCTCTTACTGTTCAGAAAGATTGTATTTGCTAGCTTTCTAGCCAGATCGCAAAGTTTCTGAAGGATAGAAAGGCTAGCACACAGACGAGAAGGGGACTGAGCTTATTTTCTCCAGTCCAGCACAGAAATTTTCTTTTGCACATGGAGGAGAGAGGAATCACCTTGCTGGGCCAGAAAAAGGCATTCTAGATCTTCAGGATCCAAGCTTTCCTTCTCTGGCCCAGTCTGACAGTTCCCTTTCATACATGGAGAAGAGGAGAAGGTCTGTGGTAGACTGGAGAAATGAAGCTTGGTTTTTTGGGATCTAATCTTTGTTTTTCCAGCACAGCTGGAGCTGCCTGCCCTCTTCCAGCAGCCAGCTCTTTCACTCTGCCTGCTTAGTGACCACAACTATGAGGGTTGGGTTTGCGATCGTTGAATGAAGCAGACACATAAGCACCTCGCTAAATGACCGCAATGAATTAAACCAAAATTCCAGGCTCAATTGTGATTGTAAGTTGAGGACTACCCATACCATTGTGAATGAATAATGGAGGAATAATGGAGAAATATTTTTAGAGGAAAGTACAGCATCACAGATCTGCAACCAAGACGTCTATATCATGGTTGCGTCAAAGTTCACTTTTTTATACAGTTAATACGTTGATTGCACTACTTTCCTTGATTATGAAGATTGGGTCAAGATTAATTAGTTCCTAGTAATTTCATAGACTACTCTAATGCTCTCTGTATTGAACTATAATGCAATATAGTTATAATCATACTGTGAAATATTCTGTTGGTCATCTCTTAATGGAAATTGGCAGCAGAAAATGTACTAAAGGCCACATATTAAAAGTTTTTTTTTGTAATAGTAATAAAAAAGATTTTAAAAAATATCTGTTGAGACAATTACACAAAATTTTGTTCAAATCTCATTTCATACAAATAGTCAACTGGAATTACCAATACCCCACTTATTGCTAACGTGAATAGAAAAATCCTGATTTAGCTCTTGAAAGTACTATTTGGAAAGCACAAAATTTAACAGGAAACTATGTGAATCTTTTTGGTTCCTAGTCTCTGCATTTTAAAAAGTATATTCTCAAATCCTTGTGATAATGAGGGTTAGAAAACTCTAGCATAAGATTTAATGTTGTATTTTTTAAAAAAAATATCTTCCCAATTTGGCCATAGCTTGCACATTTCCTAAAAAAATATATGAAACAATAGAATTATCTAGAGAATGAACAATACTGCATTGTTACTTTTTTGATTATTATCTACATTCATTCTTTTAAAACAGACGTAACATTAACAACATCAGTGGAACATCTTTCTCAACTAATTATTATTTGCTTTTTTAAATATAAGTTCCTCCATATGCTCTAAAATAATTTCATCTTAAACATTAAATGCCATGCAAACTCATCTTATCGTTGCTGGCACATAGTAATCTTTGATTGTAAGGACTTTCAGTATCCACATTTTCATTTATTTTGTGAAGTAATTATTCCAGAGTAATGGCATGATCATTTAGATGAGGGCTCTCCAAACTTGGTAACGTTAGGACGTGTGAACTTCAACTCCCATAATTTCTCGGTTAGAATTCTCAGTTAGACCCCCAATTTAGACATTAGATTAAAAAAATAAATAACTTATACTTGGAATAAAAAGTTATGTGAGAGGTTCCATCCAGATTCAGAAGATCTCACACACTAAGCCAAATACAACAATTTCAAAAAGTTCACACAAACTACAATTATCAATGCACTTAGCAGAAAATACTTCTAATTCTCCATTTTCTTTTCAGTCCATAGTAAAGAAATGTTCACCAGACATTAGATAAGAGGTATGGCTGTATCTCACATGTGTAGAACCATGGAAAAACAATAAAGCAGACTCCTTGCTGGGTCTGCTTAAAATGTAAGAGAACTTATAGAGCAGTGTCAAACAAACATTAGTCTGGTTTACTGGAACCTTTTCAAGTGAGTATGCTTCATCAACTCACAAAATGGAAATTGTATACATTAAAGAGTATGTCCCCAGTTAACCAAAGAACTTCAGCTTAAAATTACATCTGGGAAAATGAAATTCTGCAATCTAAATGCTAGCATCTATTTTTAAAGATTATGCCAACAAAAGTTGGTTTGTTTATATTTCAAAATATAGTACAAAGAGACAGATACTAGTTCTCAGTTATAATGCTGGCAAAGTCTCTGGAAAGTCCTGAGCATGTTTGTATTCAATTAAGAATTTGAATTAGTAAAAAGTAAGATAATCTTAATTCAAACAATATTTTGAGTGGAAGTGACCCAACAATTTATACTTCAGCACTTCCCCATTTTGTGCAACATTCCTCTCAATTTCCTGATCAGCATTTTTCTCAGCAAAACTAAACAGTTGTGCATGAACAGAGATAACTGGGAACAGTTTCCAAAATAGTCACTCCTAAGCACTCTGATGATTGTTTTTTTAATGGTTTTACAACATTAAAACCAAGGAAGTTTCATATTTAAAATACGTATACTAACCACATTTTGGCATATAAGGCATAACAGTAACCCAGATATAAAGTTAAGCAGGAAATAGAAACCTCACTCAAAATCAAACAAGTATGCAAACCTAGAGCTAGCGTCCTACTTTGCATCCAGAAGAGTGCAGAAGTGAACAACTTTTGGGAGGTTGGGGGCCAATTAAGTGTTGCATCAGGAAAAACACTGCAACATGTGACAAAATGAGGATAAAAAGCTGGGTGGGACCAAATGTACTTTTAATTTTAAATACATTTAATTTACTTCTCACATATATGAACATTTCCCAAACTGGAATATTAAAATTCCAATTCTATGGCAACTTTTGCAGGGTGGACCTCTGTTTTTAGGACTGTATATGGCCCTAAGAACAAAAATTGTACCCCTCCAATTTGGAGGTTTATATGATTTCAGTTTTAGGGATCAATCCTATACTTGCCTACAAGTATGCACAAGAACAGAATTTGGTGAGCTCACGTGGAAGGATTGTTGGAATCAATAGAAATTGAAATTCTGAAGGAGAAATGTTCCAGGGCAA
>JANHFO010009541.1:278784-297850 GCA_032468095.1 Pareas carinatus | reverse complement strand
AGAGAGAGAGAGAGAGAGAGAGAGAGAGAGAGAGAGAGAGAAACAGACTGCTTGCCAAGTTTATTTGTAAATGCATAAACACTCCTACAGAAAGAAATCAGATTATTTTAGATCCTGGATGTAATGGTCTTTACAAACTGCTCTCAACAAAAGGTTGAAAAAAATAGATTCAAAATATGTTAAGCCAGTTATAGTGCTCATCTAATTGAACAGCACCTGAACTCCTGTGTCCAGTCCCTGTCATCACTGAAACTAAGTTACTGTGATATAAATTGAGATTCACCAACCTTTCAGATGGAAAATTATAAAGGGATTAAAATATCTCAAAGCTACCCATGAGAATGCAGAGAACTTGAAAGATTTGGCTATCTGAAGATTTGGCTATCTGGAGATTTCAGCCACTGTATTTTGTTTTTTTTAAATGTTTTGATATTGCTGGTGCACCTAATTGCTAATCTCCAGTTTAACTTATAACATTTTCCATCTATTCTGCAGGATGTTTGCATAGATGTTTCTGTGGTGTGCAAGTGTTTGTCTGAAATTGAACAAAACCAGAGATAAATTTGCTCCAACAACAGAGACCTAACCACAGCACAAATCAAAATTATTCTAAGTATGTCTATTGCAACTGTTCCTGCCTGCTTATATGAGTAACTTGGCCATTTTTAATTTGCAAAAAAAGCAATCACAATTCCCTAAACCAGAATGGATTGCTGAATCAGAATGGAGTTTATGTCAGTTTTCCCCTCTTTTGCCATTTTGTGTACAAAAAGAATAGAAAGGAAACTTTTCAGCAAAAAACCAGTACAAGGCCCCGCTTCAGTCTGCCTGTCACTATCACATTCGTGCTCAAACAAAGGATGGTTGTTCAGCCTGACACCAAGATTTCCTGAATTAATAGTCTTCTAAAATCAGAGCTGGATTGGTTCCCTGACTGAGAAATTCTTATAAGGACAGCAGGGCTGCCAAAGGATTGATGGCAGGTTTAGAAAGCGGAATAAATTTTGGAAAAACCAAGAGTTCGGTCAGTTTGATAAGTACCACTCTATGGCAAAATGTCCCAACAGGCTCAACAACTACCACTGCGCACATCCCACTCACAAAGTTATTTTTGCAGCACATAAAATAACCGGATACAATATTTATTCCAGATAAAATGAGCTTTGTATTATGAGCCCAAGGTTGGTGAAAATCGCCCACTTTCAACTCAATCCCCGGATCGGAGGTCCACCCATTCACCCAAGCTCTCAGCATCCCAAGGGAGCCCAGATCCCAACAACTCACCTCTCTCCAGCTCTCTCCTCCCCTGAGCTCTTTATTGCTTTCCCTTCAGCCAGCCGGCAACCCAGGCAGGTTCGTTCCAACCCACGCCAAGCGGCTTTCTTTGTAGAAGCTTCTCCCGCTGCTGGTAGCAGCAGCTTCAACTCCTCCACAAACAGGGATACCCCCCCCCCAACCCGCGCCTGCCTACGAGTTCCTTCCTACTAAGCAACCTCCTCCCTCATCACCAACTCAACCCCTTCTTCCGTCGAACTTCGGGCTTTTCTGGGAATCCCCCGCCCCAACCGCCGGCTCCCCTATTAGCAACAGCCTTCTCGACTTCCCCTACTCTGCGCGGGAAGCCTTCCACGGTCTCGGCGGTGCCGGCGGTGCGACCCCTTCTCCCGCTCATCCATCAGCGCCCGACTGAACGCTTCCGTTTTCTCGCCTAAGGCTCTGGAAACCAACCCGATTCGAGGCGGCCAGAAACCGGGCTGCCGCCTCAGTCGTTTCTGGGGCACCCGGGGGACGGTCGGAGAAGGGTCCCATTCCGCCCCTCGCTCGCTTCCCTGCCCCTTCGCAGAGAAGCGCCCGTCCGCGTCCCCTCCGCCCGCCCGTCACTCACCCGCTCCTACCGAGCCGCCGGGCGTGCAGTTCTCGGCGTTGACAGCTCCCTTTTGTTTTCCCCTCCTTCCCCAGCCTCCGCGACGGTTCCTGCTGCGCCCGAGTGCCACGTGAGTCAGCCGGGCGGGCAAGCTGGGCTGATCTAAAGATGGGCGGTCCCGTTGCGCAGCGGCAGCAGGGTGTGAGGCCGATGGCCAGAAGCCGGAGGCGGGGTGCGTCGGGAGTCCGGGGGCTGTCGGGGAAGCGAGAGAGCTCTGTCACGCCCGCGACTCACCGAGCAAGCCTTGCTGGGCGTTCTCCTTGCTCAGCCGAGGCCTGAGCCAACGGAGGCCGTCTCAGCTGCAGCCAAAACACCGGGGCGCGGGCACCCCGTTTGTTTCTGGAGCGGACAATGACGACGAGCTTTTAATTGCTAAGTCACTGTAGCTCTGGAATTACAACTGGCCGAATCTGGATACGCAGATGGGATTCTCACCCTCATGCTTGATTGCTTGGATTCCAACCCTTGCTTTGCACCAATAAACCACACTGAATTCTGGAAATTGCTGTTTCAGCCCACTGCTTACCTTGAAGCAAAAGTATTGAGGGCAAAAGTTAACTATTGGTACTTGTATCAAAAGTCACCTTGAAGTCAGAAGCCTGATCTGCAACTCATATTTTGTGTGGTTAATTTTGCAGTTATGAATTTGGGTTTTTTTTAGTTTTACAGAGTGCTTTGTTCTTTTTTTATTTTATTTTTTTTAATGTAATTGACTTTTACACTTATTTATTGTGAATTCTCTGAGAAATTTATTTTAGCGTCGACTTGGTATAGGAATGTTAGCTAGCAGAGCCTGCTCTGATCACTGTACAAAAGGCAATTCCATCAGATCCTTAGTTAGCTGAGGAGAGGAAGAGAAAGGAAAAATGACTGAACTTAGAAGCTCGCGACCTTTGGACGCTGGTCTGATGATTGACTGGACTTGTCCTAGTCACATTTCACTCTCTACGTTATTTTTGTCCATCTATTTTAAACTCAGCCAAATTTGGATCTGTCCCCAATTCACTGAGAACTGAAGTTAAATTCCTCCATGTGATGTAGCCTTTCCCCCAATTATCTCCTAATCCTTATGCTGGACTTTATTCATTTCATTTCTCAATTTATATAGCCACCCAACTAACATATGACTCAGGGTGGCTTGCAAAGACAACAGTAACACATAACTAACATCAAAAAATTAATAACACAACAAAACATATCACATTTGAGACAATTTCACCCAACCCCAAAGAAAATGATCAAGATGGACACAACTCTCAACAGATTGCTGGGGGTGGGAGTGGAGAGGTAAAGTCAGGTCTTCTCAAAAGTGGCAAGATCTGATTCATCCATATCTGTGCAAGAATCACCACTCCATTAAATAAAGAGAACCCAGAATATGCCTAATATATCAGATCTTGCCAAACAGGCAATCGCTATAATTACTGGTGCTATATTATGAAAAATATAACAGGCCACAACCAGCACCCTGATTTGTACCTGGTAGCCAGTGCAGTTCATGGAGCAGCAATGTTACATGGGCAGATAGAAATACAGAACTACTTGCACTGCCACATTCTGAAGCAGTTTTAGTTTTATAGTGGTGTTTGAGGGCAGCTCCATATAGAGCATATTGCGATAATCCAAATATGAACAAGACAGGAGTGACTTCTGAATTATGGTTGCAACCACTTTTTAAGTAGAAGTCATGAGTATCCGTTCTGTCAGGGATAATGTAGCCCAGTCTAGAACCAAAGGTGTAAATTCCCTAAGCTCAGATATAGTCTCCAAATCCAGAGCCATCCAGGTTTTCTACGATTTACCTTGAGCCTGTTTTCCTCATTCCAGACCCCAGTATCCAGATACTATGACAGAAATTTGGTGTTATTATTTGGACAGCCAAGAATTGAGATGTATAACTTGCTAACACCATGCCAATGAATGTATGCAGCAGTCTCAAAATGTTAAACAGGACACCAAATCCTGAAAACCTACCTATTAGAGGCTAAGGCTAGATCTCTCCCCCTCATCAACTCTGTAGGAAGTTGGAGAACGATTAGGCTGTGTCCCTCCCCTTGCAAAGGGGACAGTATCAAAAGCAACTAGGAGATCTGATCTTATCGCATCTCAGCACTATTTCAGTACAGTGCCTAAACCTGACTGAAGGGGTCCAGATAATCAATCCATTTCTTCCTTGTGAAACAGCAAAACAATCCCCTTCTCAACAGAAAAGGTTGAAGATGAAACAGAAATTATTCAATGCCAGAGTCCAATGATGGCTTCTTGAGGAAGTGACAGGCAACTGCTTCTTTAATTCATTCTTAAGCTGAGGCATAACTGCTCCCTTCCTCCATTTACTACCACTTAGTATCACCTGTATATTGTTTCTCGGGAGGCACTGATAAACCAGGAAGAATATGGACTTAATAATAATAGCACTGAGATGCATATACCACGTCATAGTGGTTTACAGCACTTTCTAAGTGAACATGACTAGCACATATGTACAGGAGGAACCTTTACCTTTACTAAGCAGTTTACAGAGTCAGCATATTGTCTCCAACAGGTCCTCATGGAAGAATGTGTCAGCCTTAAATCAATCAGGATTGAACTGTTGGCAGTCAGCAGAATTAGCCTGCAATGCTGCATTCTAACCACTGTGCCACCAAGGCTTTTATTGCACAGATGACTGCACTAACAGCTTCAAGGACCTGGTTCATTGCCTCAGCGCCAACAGGTTCCAAATTTTTCCAAATAACCTATTTAGACTGTACCACAGTCAGTTCATCAAACTGCATAGCTGGAATCCAAATCATAGTAAATCTAAGTGGATTTTATCCAACAAATACCTTGAACAGTCTTCACAGCAGTTTTCCAGATGGTTCTCTGAACTGTATTCCTCCCTAACAGAGATTAGGTCACCTTAAGCTGTTTATTAGTTGCTTGAATATTTTTGGCTTGACTAGTTAAAAATTGTTCATTATTTTCTAATGTTTAGATAGTCTTAATAATACAATTACTCTTTAAATATGAATTGAGATACTTTATAAAAGTTGAGTGAAATGGTATGTATTACCATTAGTAATTCTTAGTAATTTTTCATAAGAATTTTTAAAGATGCTGAAGATTAGCTCATCTTCCAATATCTCTGATGTGAAGGCTTTCTGATAAAGAATTTTATTTTTTCCCCATGTACCACAGAGAAAACAAGCAAGTTTGTTTCTTCAAGTAAGAATCTGTTTTACTGTAAATGTCAAGTACAAATCCACATTTCCAAAATGCCAAAAGGAAGATGGACTGTTCTTAAGTGAAGATAACAGCCTTTCAAGGTCATAGGTTCTCATAATAATAAGCATGAAAATTAATATATCAGCAACATAAGAATTAAATAATACTTAAAGCAATATTCATGCTATCCAGTGTATAATAAATGATGTTGAAACTAAAAATTCTATTTATTGAGGTTGCAATTGTTTCCTCACTAACCTGAGCAAAGGTACAATCTTGCTGGCATTATGTTTATTTCTCTAAAGACAGAAAGCTGAAAATCTGTAAAGTTATAAAGCTGAAGGGAGGCATAACAATGGATGCAAGATTTAATTCTTTCCTCTCAACTCCTTTAATATTTGCCTGGAGGAGGTTGGATTTAATGTTTGTCACTTCAAATCTTCTCTTCCTACACCTTCTCTTTCTCCTTTTTTGGATTTTTGGCTACATTAACGATATTTGATGCTCTTTAGTTGCAATGCTCAATCTCCTTTGGAAAAGTCAACTAGTTGGCTGCTACAAAGATGTAAAAATAGTTGCTACATAAATTGGACCAAGGCTCAAAAGGTGAATACTTGATATAACTTTGTTGCATTAAATTGAGAATTACTTTTCAAATAATGGCATTGTTCACAACAGATTTTTCAGTCTCATACTGTGCTACTTTCTTTTTCATCAAGTAGTAATATTACTCTAGTAATAAAATTAGAATATGAAAGAGTATGGATAGAGCATCCAGGACCTGCATAGCTAATATTCTGAAAGGATTTTGATTATGTCACTCTGTGTTCCTTGCACTTTCCCTTCTGAAGCTTTTACTTTTAGGTTCTAAATTTGCAAAATCATAACCTATCATTCTTGAGATATTTCAATATACAAAGCCCTTTAGGTATGGGGAACAAGTATTGTGGTATGATTAAGAGAATAAGCTGTAGAATTTATCTCAGCAATAAAATTGCCACATGTCCTAGTTAGTTGATCTTTTTAATATTTATGAATTTCTTTTCTTACAATTTTTAAGAAAATATCTCCATAAATACTATTAAACAATTGCAACAATATTTTACTCTATCCCTGCAGTGTTGTACCTGGTTACCTGAGAGTAACTTATACTTAATTTGTTTTTGAATAAATAATTATAGGTTAGAGAAATTTTTTTAAGTTGCAGCACCATCTTTCTTTCTTTTCATGATTATTTCTCTCTTTAAATGTCTAATGCATACATTTGTATAAAAAGTTCATAAATATCTAGAAATTCGTGAAGAAATGACTAATGGAGCAGAATAAATAATATCCTTGTGATTGACAGATTATAGTCCAACTTTAGCCAACATATCATCTCCAGATGGCTTGGGATTTCAATTTATTACACTTTCATGGCTAAACAGATATATGGGGATTAAATGGGGTATAAAATCTACTATAGTTTGAGGCCTGTTGTATGACTCAACAGAACATGATTAAATTTATTTACTTCTTTGTTAATGCAATCTGTTGCCTATTCTTTAATTCAGAAGGACAGGTTGAACATCTGAAGTTTGTCCTAAGTAGATTATCAATACAGAAGTGACAACTTCTTTTTGCCCTTAATGGCAGTATTCTTTTTCTCAAATAAAAAATGTAGGCATTTCTTCAGATTGAGGGTCTTGTAAAAAAACAAAGAAGGCTCTGTATCCTCTGAATTATACATAACGTACTGATTTTTTTTAATCAGTTTCATCTGTCATACTGTTTTCTTTTCAAACTTGTTTTCTATACATATATCAGAAAAAGTGGGTGCTAATATACATAAAGTTACACCATAACAAATGTATTAAATCTGAAGAACTCCAGGATTCTTGCCCAGTAAATTAAATACTGTTTGCTATACATATATTGCTGCAAAGTTTTAGATTATTAAGAATAAATTCCTCTGTAATTTTAATATAAAATTTTCAAATACCAATTCATCTAAAATTGTTAGTAACCTTCTATAACTTTTTTTTCCCTTACCTATATTTCTTTATATGACATAAACATCCCCTCTTAAAAGAATTATAGAGGGAATTTCTTAGCAGCAAAGTCCCTTGAGCATTAATTATGCTGCTTGCCAGTATATACAGGATGATTTGTTGGTCTTTGAAAGGAATGAGTACAGAAAAAAAATACTCCTTCACAGAACTGTAAATAAGAGATATACACAAAGAGAAAGCTACTGTCAATATCCTTTTTACTCTATATTGAAGAAAACACTTAAGTTCTAATACCACCGTTAAATAGCAAGGTATAGAGAAAGAGCAGTGAAAGCAAAGGCCAAAAAAAAGAAACACATTGAGTATTTTGAGCATGCTCTAGTTCTCTTAATAGTTATCTTTTTAATAAGCCTCAGACATTCAGCTAGATTTCAGTCAAAAAATATATTTATTCTACAGTTTGGCTGAATTTACTTAATTGCCTGCAGTTCGATTCTGTGAGTTCCTCTTTGTGTTGCATGCTTATTGTAACCATAAAACTATAAAAAATTTCTGTTGCTTATGCCTCCACATCGAAAAGACCTAAGTTTGAACCTAGGCCATAAGCGATGTTTTTTTTAACTTGATAGCAATGGATAAATTGAAAGCATACTATTGAGCATGCCTACAATTGTCACAATCAGGAAGATGTTGAACAGTTTTCACTATACAGCAAGATTTTTTTTTCTATCTAGTATTTTCCTGCAAACTCAGTGTTTGCTTTCTTCTCACCAATCGAGCATTGATCCATTAGTTGTGACAAAAATTGGTCAACTGACTTGTTGCTCACGCCTAGCCATCTAACCCAAATAGGCAGGGAGAAATTGCATATCTCTTATCTAGAAGATGATGAAAAAAACCCAGCAAAAGTTAGAGTGAAATAATCTACTTGACGTGGAGTTTAGGAACAGACAAATACATGGTCTGACACTTTGATTATCCAACAAGCAGTTTAAAATCATTCTTTGGAGAAGTGGGGGGGATATAATCTGAAGTGACTTATTTTCCAAATCACCCATTTGGGTCAGGTAAGTTTTTTTCACTACAGTATCTTGACAAGAATTCGAAACATGCGAGGACCATTATCAGATCAACAGTCCACATAATTCATAGAAACATGGTACATATAATCCAGCAATCTGATTGCAAAAACAGGATTCACATACTTTTTTTAAATACTGAATGACTGAATATGTGCACATAGGCATTTTAAAATGAAAAATAAAATGTTCTTTCTTACCAAACACAGTAACAACTTTCAATTAAATTCAATTAGGAATTTAAAGAAAGTAAGAACAAGGTGAGAGGTTATATAACTTCAATTAGCTAAATAGAGCTGATGTAAAATTGCTGCATCTCTCCCCATTGGCTTTGCTGGTTAGATACTAAAATTGTAATTTAATATCATCTGGAGAGACTGTTAATTCCACACATCCAAAAGCAATCCAGTAACATTATTTGTCTCCTCCAAATTAGGTTCTGAAGAATTAGGAGCAAAATCTTGTTGCATAAATTCACTTGTGCCACATTTGAACGCTGACCATAAAAATGTTGGGAGGGAAAGAGCTGGTGATTTTATGCTAACAGATTGCCAGTGGAATTTTAATTCTTTACACTTCTGAAGCTGTATCTGTAAGAAATCCAAGACTCTCCTCCTCACCACCATCACTCACCCCTGCAGATCTTTTAATAGTATTTTTTCATCATGAGTCAAATTATAGAATTCTGTTTATTAATTCATTTGAAAATGTTTCATTTCTAACAGGGTTTCAGTGTTATTGGATGGTCATTACATCTGTCAATACTGCTGCTGGTGACCATACTTTTTGTGATAATGTCATTCTGGTGTTAGCAGTCTTAGATATTATTGTTAAAAAACATGCATCTCCATATCTTTTTTCTAAATGAATCTAAGAAGGAATTATGCTGGAACAGGGGGAAAATAGGGGTAACTTCTCCCCTCTGGATGACGCTACAGAGCATTGCAAACCAAAACAACCAGACACAAGGACAGTTTCTTCCCTCATGTCATCAACCTAATAAACAGCTGATTCATAGGACAGTGTTAGTGCGAAGGGTGTCCTGACAAGATGAAATGGTTTTTGTCCACACTTTACAACAAGACTCAATGAATGTTACATACTTTAAGACTATGAATGCATCTTATACTTATATACTTACTTGATTATTCCTTTATATGCCTATATTTACAAATGATCATGATTATGCATATAAACAAATGATCTTGATTTATGCTTATATATTCAAACTGAGTATGCATGTATCTTGATTGTATTCTGTTGTGTATATATGTAGATTGAGCACTATCACTTAAGGCAAATTCCTTGTGTGTCCTGACACACATGGCAGAAATAAATTCTGATTCTGAATGTATTTTGGATTCAGTGTAAACAGCAAGAAGGGAGACTGGAATTACTTTTAAAAATTCTTTTTAATGAAGAAATAATTCCATTCCAAAATATAGACACACAATTAAATAGTTTAATCACTTCAAAATATGTCCCCAGTAGGCTTAACACACGCGCACGCACACACACACACACACACACACACACAAAACAATACTTAACAGCAATACAAAAAACCCCATACAATAATAGTTCTGTTTACAATACCAATGGATAATGTAAAATCTGTGGTGCGCCTGTTCAGACTGGTGTGAAATAACAGTAGTTAAAAACATCAGACAGTTAGTAGCTTCAAGATGTAATTCTTCATACTTTTTGGTTCACAAATAAATTCTTGTCATTCAAGGCTCTGGCACTGAACTGAACCAACCTAACTGCTGCAACCCGCAGTTGTGGTATTTACAAGATATATCTACAGCAATTCCAAGGAACTTATAAGAATGGAGGAAAGTGACTAAAGTAAAAGGCAGACATCTGTGCTAAATAATGATGCAACATTTTGTCTCATGCATATAAGAAAATACATATTATCACAACAAAGGCCACACACCTTTTAATGCAGTTTTAAAGTTAACATTACTACTTACAGAGATTCTATCCTCTCTTTTCTTTCAACATTCAAGAATCCGGCTATTTTCACATTCTAATTCCTGCCTCTTAATGATCTTTCCATTAACAATCCACAAGGAGTTTTGAGCTATAGTAATTAGCCATGAAAAATGATGACTATTTCAACCATTCCAGTAACTTTGAAGTTCACCATCCAAACCTGTTTAGCAAACAAAGGCTAAAACATTGGCCCATTTGGGACAAAATTCTCACTCAACTTCCTCTACATCAAGGGTTCCCAACTTTTTGGGCACCAGGGACTGGTTCCATGGAGAAAGGTTCTTCCGCAACACGGAGAGGGTGTGGTTTTGCATGGTGCCTGCATCCCGCAGATGGGGTTTCACTTGTTTGTGTGGCCTGGTTGTTAGCATGCCACAGACTGGTGCCAGTCCAACGACCAGGGTTGGGGATCCCAACTCTACATGTTGGTTTCATTGTGCATGGAAAAGTATGCCTGTAAATTGATCTATATCTGAATAAGAATATCCACATAATATCCTATTCTGTTAGGTCTTATGATATCCCAGACAAAATACAGAAACAGGTGATCTGATTAAGGCCTTTGTTAGTGTTGTTTTATGCAAGGAGGTTGAGTGGCTGTGTTAGATAACAGTTTTGCTTCTCAGATGCTGGATAGTAATCAGGGAAAAGTATTGCCAATGCTGAGCCACTGTCAGCTTAACACTGGTTGATGAAGCAAATGTAGGTTTTGGTTGCGAATGAAAAAGTGCTTCAACTTGGAGTTCCAGAATATAAGAGGCCACCTAGAGCTCTGCTTTGGGGAATCTGTGCCGAAATCAGGCTGAGAAAATGGTGAATATGTTGAGAAGACAATAAGTGCTGCACAGATTTTCCAAAGTTTAGACTCATGCATGAGCTTTACGTGCAATATGGATGTGTAAATTAAGGACTGCATCAGAGAAACACAATCACTCCTCTAATTCTAAGTATCTAGCTGGATTTAGATCTTTCCCATAAAATTTTGCTTCTCTTTAGGAAATACTTGGCTGGAGTCCTGAGCTGTCAGCAAGAATTGCCAATATACTGTCTAGTATTAACTGATGTGTGCTAGGCACTAGTAGAGAGTAACCAGTTCCTGAGAGAAGGGCGTAGGAGAGGTAAGTTGTCAAAAGTTATGTATCCACCATGTGAAGATGATAGACACTACAGGAGTAAAGAGTAATTATTGCAAAGGTGGGATTTCTGGGGTGCCTCTATGTAAACATGTTTTTAAATTATTTTCTGCAGTTCTCTAAATTCTGTGATTTGACTACATAGAGACAACGCTGAGAAAGACACAATAAGGAAGATACTGGGAATAGCAATTATTTTGTGCATGAGTGAGAAAGTAGTTAGTTATTTAATTCATATATCTTTGATCTGAAGCATGTCTGTTGTAGAATCAGCAGAAAGATTCAGCTTTTAATTTGGATAATACAATATATAAGTAAGTTTAAGGAGTTATTGTTATTTTTTTTAACAATAACTTTGGATTTATATATTTGAGCTATTCTACATTCATGCTTAATGTTAGAGTTGTTGCATCATTAATAAAACATTGCCCTAAACACTTAACAATTTCTAAATCATTTACTGTTTTTTCTCGGAGCTAAAACTTGTAACTAATTTGCTGTATAGGGAAAATAAGATTGCAAAGTATCTTTTACATTTGTAATCCTCAGGGGAACAGCCTCTTCTCTATTACTTTTTAAATAGTGTATTAATATTTACTCAAAAGAGATACTGCTATAATTACATAATGCATTCTTTTTTCTTTTTAGAAAGGACACACCTCCCTTCCATGTGCTTTTCGTATTTAGCAGATTATCCCCATTTGGCCCCTGAAGAAAGTCTCTCTACTCATTCCAGGAATGTCCAGAGGGTAAGATAAAAAAAAGACAAGATGGCAGCCATGATAATGTGATAAAAGCTCTGCTATTTATGTACATTGCAAGATGTGCATGGCAGCCATCTTGATTTTTTGACTATACCCTGCAGATACCCCTGGCCCATTTCCAAGAATGCACACAAAACAACTGGTGGTTGACTAAGGCAATGCACATTCAAAAATAAGAAAAGAAAGTAATTGCAAGCAATATTTTAAAGCCTGTACATTTAAAGTTGAAGGCCTCAACCAGCAAGATATGAAGGATGGAGATAATGTGAAGGAAAGTTCTAAAACTGCAACAAAATAATATGATGAAGATTATACAATTAGTTTAGGGATTTTATGGCACCTGTGGTTTATAAACAGCTTTAGTAACGAGTATTTCAAAACATAGTTCACAGTTTTAAGAAGATCTGTACTGATTTTAAAAACTAGATTCTATATAATTTGAGTGTTGTCTTTTGTATATGATTTCTATTTGGAAAGAAAATATTTACACAAACTTCTATGGCTGATTTGTTAGATTATATTCTGAAAGAAAACATTCGTAAGCTATGTAGTAGCCCTAAATCATAGAGATACTTCGTAGTGCATTTTGTACAAGTTTGTTTTTAAATGTTCATTTATTTATTTATTTTGCAGAAATATTAAAAACAAATTGCTATCCAAAGATGCAATATTGTAATCTCAGCATGTGTGCAATTCCTAGTAGTATCTGTGAGAATTCTGCAAGTGTGGTTGGGTTCAGTATTGCAACAATAGCTCATTTTTGGGCTATAAATATGTACACACAGGAGTATATTTATTCAATGGTAAATGCATCATTATACTTTTAAAATTCCCTCCATGGAAAAACAATGTACAGTGTGTAGGAAAGTGTTCTAAAACCTCAAATTATTCAGAAATCAAACTCCTAATATAAACAGTACCGTCGTTGTAAACTGAACAGGATTAAAAGTATGTGCAAAGGGTTTGTATTTTGTTAGTACAGCCAGTGTTCTTCATCCATAATAAGCTATGTTACATATGATGTAGCTGATATAATTTAGCTTTAAATAAAAATCGTGGTTTTTTTAATCTTCAAAAATAAAACACCTACAAACTAGAAGTTGGCAAGCAAAATAATTGTGCTACAGTCTGGAGACCTAGTTGGTTAGAGAGGCTGCATTTGATTTTTCACTTCTTCATTGAAGCTGGCAGCTAGATTATCTTTGTCATTAGTCGGAGTGTTGTCCTCCTCTTCCTCCTCTTCCTCCTTTTCCTTCCCCTCCTCAGTTCTTACATCACTTTCATTATCCATTTGACTGCAGCTTTCCTGTCAAGAAACGTTTTAATACCATTTATCACATTTCATAGAAACCTACCAGCCCTATTTAGGCATTGTGTAAATGTGGAATACTCACCATGTGAACATTCCTGATAAGCCCATCCCTCAACTGTTACTCAGATTAGACTAGCTTGCTGTGGGCACCTGATTGGACTTAGTCACATTTTACCTTGCTCTTTACTCTTACATTTTTAGCTCTGCGTATGCTATCTTTCAGAACAGGTGTAGACTTTTTGTTCCGAATATACAGTTAAGCATGGTTGGTAGGAGAGTAGGGTTACTGAAAAGATTTATGTAATGACTATTCCAATTCACACAATACCTGAATACAGGTAGTCCTCGACTTATGACCACAACTGAACTCAAAATTTACATTGCCAAGTGCGAAATTTGTTAACTGAGCTTTGCCCCATTTTATGACTTTTCTTGCCACATTTCTTATGTGAATCACTGCTGTTGTTTAGTAACATGGTTATTAAGTGAATCTGGTCTCCCCACTGACTTCATTGATCAGAAGGTCACAAAAAGTGATCACATGACCCTTGGACACTGCAACCGTCATAAATATGAACCAGCTGTCAAGCATTCAAATGTAAATCACATGACCGTTGGGATGCTGCAACAGTCATAAGTGTAAAAAATGGTCTTAAGTCACTTTTTTCAGTGTTGTCGTAACTTTGAACGGTCACTGAGCATACATACTCTTGTACGTCGAGAACTACTCGTAATATTATCATTAAATTCTTGTGTGTATGTGTGAATGAATCTTGATCCATGCAATTTTTCAGAAGTGGCTTGCCATTACAATTACTCAGTGGGTTTTGTATGTAAGGCAGGACTAGAATGGTCTTACGGTTTCTCCTCTCATGCTTTTAACCCCTGTCCCAAAATAGTTCTATATCATCAGAGTGGTATATCCATCACACATATTAGCAAGTAAACAAAGATCTATCGGATCTACAGCTCTTTCTTATTCTACTGCTCACATGTATAGTATATAAAACACACACACATTTTTGGTAATTTCCTGATTCTTTAAAAGGTATCCTCAAACTATGAATAATAAGAGATCAACAGAATTTTAATAGTACATACAGATTATGCTAGCTAGGTTTTGTTTAGAAAGGACAATATTTGAGAAAAGATGCATCATGTCAGTAACTTCACTTAGACCCAAAAGCTGCTCCATTTGAGAAAGTTGCTCCAGAGAAACATTGAGAAATAAAGTTAAAAACCATGGAAAGATGGTAAAGAAGTAGCTGGACAAAAGTCTTATCCATCTCGAAAAAATAATTATGGTTTTAGGATTTTAATCTTGGAAACTAGTCTTCCTCAGTATTGTAGTACTAGATTATAGAACCACTTCCAGTCCATGTAGGTTGAGAAATTTGGGGTCATGTTAGTAATATACCTGGAAAATATCGAGTTGGGAATATTTTTTATATGACAAAACCCCAAGTATTATTAAGAAAAATATGAAAACCTACTAGCTTCTAAACAAGGGATGGAAACAAGAATAAGTGTCTTGTGTGGCTTGGTGATATAATTTGAGACAGAAACAAAACTGAAGCCCACTCCATACGTTAAATAGCTCCTGGGAGAAAGGTACTATGAAGTTAGCAGACACATTTAGAAATAGCTCTTTCTTAGCTTTCCTGCATCTTCACCCACTTTGACATTCTGAACAGAGTGCCAGATAAGGAAATATTTTGTTTGAGCCCAAATAGTTTGGATTGACAGGCCAGATTAGACATGTACTCTGAAGGTCTTGCATATTGATATGTTTCCAGCCTGGTATTTCTCGGGTGGGATGAATCAGGAGTTGCTATTTCTACTGTTTGCAAAAAAAAAAGAATTCATACATTGTCTACTAATATGATTCAGTGTGGTAATAAGTCAGCAATATTAATATTAAATAATTGCAGGTAACTTCTATTGATCTATATGAAAATCAGGTTGTGTCTAGATTACACTAATCAAGAAAATTCTGGCTTTAAAAAAGTACATTAATTTAATAGAATCTGAGAAATATTTATAATTTGATTACGTGAGATTAAATATTTTTTAAAATTAGCTTACAATCGCATTGAAGAATCTTCCACAGCATTTAAACAAGGATTAAAATGCTAGAATTCAACCTTCTGTACTAATGTAAAATAAAGTATTAATATTCAAAATTACTCATTGTTTTTTACCAAACTCTGCCAAAAGCATTTGGCATCTGTAGTTCTTTGATGGCTATCCTCTTAGATTGCAATTTCTAATTTCTAACACATGTTTAAAACTAGAAACACTTGAACACCATTGGCATTGATGAAATCGTGATCAATCAATTGAAAACGGCTATTTATTTGGAACACCTTGCACCCTGCAACAGTACATTTAGCCCCATCAAACAACATCTACCTATTCCAGTCTTTGGGAAGGGTTTGATAGGTGGACAAAAATGCCAAATCCATTCTAAACAGCAGGCTGACTCTGTGACCATCTATAATAATGTTGGCTGAAAACATTCTTATACTATGTTACAAAATATTGCTTTGAAAGTGTAGACACCATTGTAATACATGATAACCCACATGCAAAAATTGCATAGTCAACAATCCTCTCAATAGCTTTCCCACTGCTGCATAGTAGGGGTCTATTCTCATTTGAAAATTACAGTTAGAATTGCAAAATTATTACGGTATATTATAATGTATTGGTGAAGAGAAAAAGTGGCCAACTTCTTTGCCTCCCCCCCATGCACTCCAATCAGCATAACTGCTGAATGAACCTGATTGATATCAGTTTTAAACTAGCTTAAAACTTACTTGAGAGGAGAGTGATACAAGGATAGTTACTCATCCTTGTAAGCTGACCTGTAAAAAAGAAAGTGAAAACAGAAAGTGTGAGCAGTCAGATCAGTGCACCATTCTAGACAATGGAACTCAAGAGAAGTGAGAAGTGTCATATTGGCATGCAAGAATAGTACACACCAAATGAAGAGGTTAGCATGCAAGAAGAAACTGTGAGAAGGTTGTTGCTGCAGAAAATGCTAGAAAGGATGAAGATTCAATTTGTCCTTTTGAATAAAAATGCCATTTGCTACAAGGCCCAACAAAAAATGAAAAAGAAGATTGTCTTATTTCTAAATACTTTAGGCAGTGATGGGCAATTGTTTCTTATTTGTATTTGTAACTTTTATAATATACTATTTTAAAGGATTATGTAGAAATGTTTCGAAAACTACAAATTTTCAACAGCATTTAAAAGTACTTTCTAAGACACAGTTAATTTGCTCATTAATCAGTACTCCTTACATACAGTGAAACAGGAAGCACATTCTTATATTGATCAGTGTTTTAATGTCTTTAATATTTCTTGTACATATAATCCATGTTCCCAATAAATAAGCATAATGTAGGCAGATTATGTTGGTTTACTTGGAAGTGAAATTTCAACAAACTATACCAAGAACTTTAGACTTTAAACTGTTATCTGTTATGCCAAAGTAAAAGCAGGCAGATATTGCTCTCTTTTTACATTACAAGAAATTCTTAAATTCCTGGAAAATTACTAGAAAAAATAATTTTGTTATAATTATACTGTTATAATTACAAAAGGCCATACTGCTTGGATCCACACATATACTATGCTGATACTTTATGAGATCCTAAGGTCTTGGGAAGAACTTGGTGCATTTGACGGCTAATACCAGCTAAAGACCTGGCAGCTGTGATTACACACTGTTGTTCATATATTTGTGAAATAGGCTGTATAACTGCACCAGAGCAATTGTGCTATCAGTGATGTGTATCTTTTACATAATTTTATCACTATCAGGAATTATGTTATTACTAGTATCCGTTGCAGTTTCTAGGGACTTTGTGAACTAGATCACTGTTTTTTTATGTATTTGCCCGCATTGAGAGAGGATAAGGTTCCTACTGGTATAAGTTTATCCTAGCAACTCTCTTTGCTGGGCCATAGAATTGGACTAACCTCCTTTGGTAACTTGCATGATAGGTAATTAGGTTTTAACTTAAAAATAATTTATTTTGCTGAAGAAAAGACATTGTATTTGAGATGATTTTGAATAAGATGGAAGCTCTACCTTTGAAGATTAAGCCTTGATGGCTCATTCACACATGTAAATTGCCACTTCCTTTCACAGTATAAAAATGCCAAGAATGCATGTGTGAACACCCACCTACTCTCAAAGTGATTTTGTGAAAATAGAACAGCACACTGTTGACAGAGTATGTTACTAGCATTTGTGATGCACCAACTAACAGCTTGTGAAGGTTAATGTCAGCCTATTAATTTCAGTACAAAAAGTACTTCCCGATTATTCACAGAAACATGAGTGTAGCTCACTACTATTTGGAATCTATACCCTTATTATTATACTCCTCCAAAGGAAATAAAATCTAGGACAGCAAAATTTCTTTCATCTATGTACTTTTGTTGAGTTCTTATCATTTTTACCTGATAAGCTTCATCTTGCAGTTTCTGCTTCAAATACTCCTCCATCTTGAGTTCATTCTCTAGTTGGCGGACAGAATCATTTTCGTAGTTCTCATCATCAGCTCTAACATAAGAATCTCCATCCTCTGTAACCCTAAACACAATTATTAATAAATAGGGCTGTGCAATTACTGCCTGACCTACTTCGTACCCAGACATTCCTAGCCAAAAGCAGTAAGCTCATTTTATGTTAGTCTAAATTTGCAGTGGTGGTGCTGGTCAGACAGAGTATACAGCCCACTCCAAGTCATTTATATTGTAGAATGTGAGTTTAGAAAAATGCAGTGCCTTTTTTTATAATCTAGCTTTTGTAAAGTAGATTACCTAGGAGGAGCTTTTGAAAATAGAATAGAATAAAACTGGCAGAAAAGTCAGGACACTATGAAGTTTCAGGGATGTAGTAGGGAGCTCTTGCAGTAGCTTCAGTGAGCTCCTATAAAGTGAATTCTGATGCTGATTGTGATTTTATACTAATTATGGATAGCTTTCATATTTTTGTAATATTTTTAAACTTTCTATTGTTTTTTTATCTATTTAGTGTATGGCATATCACACATGAACTAGCAATATACATTAACATTTAATCTAGATTAGTAGAACACAATAAAGTATAAAAGTTAAAAAGATCTGTTCAAATACCAATGTCGAGGCCATCTAACCATTGAAGTGCAGGTTACATCAGTGTTTCTCAATCTGAGGAATTTAAAGATGTGTGGACTTCAACTCCCAGAATTCCTCAGTCACCCAAGGCTACACAGCTTAAAGTCTGTTACATTGAGAAACACCGAATTACATGATCTTTTTGATTTGTGGTATTTACTTGATTTGCAATGTTTACACAGTTTGATTGCTGGGGCAATCTGAGCCCTTCCCCGCTCTTTCCATATTTAAATTGTCTCTTGACATTGCCTAATTTACTAACATAGCCTGGAAAAAAACTCACATATCTATCCATCAGGGTACAGTTAAAAAAAACAAAGAGAGGAAGAAAATCTATTATATATTATACTAGCGGACCCGGCCACGCGTTGCCGTGGCTCAGTTTGTGGCGGGCCGCCCGGCTCCATTGCCGTCCCCGCCGGCGGCGGAGCCATTCCCGCCCCCTCCGGTCCCGGCGGCGAAGCAATTCCCGGCCCCGCCGCG
>JANHFO010009541.1:235723-256077 GCA_032468095.1 Pareas carinatus | reverse complement strand
CCATTCTTGTGACTGACCACCCTGACCAATAAAGATATCAAACTGAGTGTGCCTCCGCTTCGTTCTTGGGAACCCACCATACAACAATTCCTAATTTTAAAATCATCCTGTCGCATGTATTTCTCAATGCAAATATTTCCCCTTCCCCTAGCAAAATTTAAAAATCAAAGCACCTTTGTTTTTCTGAAAATAAAAGCATAAAAGCGTAACAATGATAATTCGGATTTAAACAAACTGAAAGATTCATTTGTTCAACCCTTTTTAGCTTTTTTCATTCTAGTGTGCCACTGTGGTAAGGACTATGAAAGATAATAGCACAGATATTTCTTTGCAACAATGGGAAATAACTTTATTACATTTTAGTTATTTCACATTACTTTCAGGATAATGAGCCTATATCTCCAATGACACTTTCATGGTATACCGTGACATGCTTGATCATCCTTTCAGATATATTTCCTCACCTAAACAGAGAACAGAAGTCCAAACCTCTGCCACACTCCTGCCATTAGCCGCAATCATGTGATCTCCATTTAACTTTTCCCCTGTAAACTTCTCAGGCTTCCTCGTTGACTTGTGGGAAGTTATTGGGGAATGTTCCAAATGAAGATTACGTGACCATGGTAACGTATTCAACAGGAACATGATTTTGCTCTGCACCTAACACTAGACAAAGTTATACAAATTTTTCTTAAGCTTTTAAATAGCAAGTGAAGTAACACTGAAAATTCTGAATGGAGAATGCAGATATAGGCTGTGAGATACATTTTGCTCTATAATAAGACGTGATTTACCGCCTCTCCCCCAAAACACATCTGTCTACATTGTGTGCGCATGCACACTCATACAGATAATTAACAGACAGAGAAAAGAACACAATTAAGGGTTGTGCAGATTATTATTATTTTAATCCAAAGGATCCCTAAAGTGACTTAAAAAATAAAAAGAATGTAATAATGCATGAGGCTGAAAAGGGGGTGCAATTATCAATCAACCTGATAAGGAAGAAGAATCACAACTCTACTTCCACTACCATCAGATATTTCAGAGTAAAATAACACTAGCAGGCAAAAGATTATCCACATAATTCTTAAAGCTAAAAGACTCCTTGATGGAATAAAAAGCAGGAAAAGCTAAATACTGCAACTCCAAATGAAACCAGTCCGTTCCTTCCTTAGTGCCATGACACCTGAACATTTATTTCGCTGCCTCTGGTTTGGTGGGAAACTATACAATGCTGCTGTGATATACACACAATAAAAAGACAGGGTTACAAATGAATTACTTCCCAACTGGTACAATGGTGAGATTACAGAATGGAACTAATTTGTTCTAAATCAGTTCAGATGATTTAGGTCTAGTAATGTGTCATGATATGTTGGGAAGTAAATTACATCCACACTTCAACATGTACAAGGCACTATGCTTTGAAGGACAATGTAAAAAGATAAAAGGAAGCTGAACCAAACTTTCATTTCTGAAACCATCAGGTTCCCAAATAACTGCTTGGCTATGTATATTAATAAATTAAGATGAGCAAAGGAGCTCCAGATTCTGAATTCTTCATATCAACAACTGCTGGTAAATAACATGTAACAGCAGACCAGTGTTTTTCCTGGCATCTTAGATGATCCTAATACCTTAGTGCTTCTCATTCCATTCAAAAAAAGACCACATTATACGAAATTCTGAACTTCTTGTGCTGTTTATTTCTACGAATATGTATTTCTCATAATTTTGTTTTCAACCAATAGCATTCTTTAATGAAATCAGGGCATTCTGACTTTACATATTGGACCACAGTATGATTTAGAAAAGATGAGCGGGTGAATAGATAGATGATATAGAGATGTAGATATGATAAAGATATAAATAGGCATGCCTGCCTATCTCGTTGATTGTTTGCTGAGCTCCAATCACAGTAGACTTCAAGCGGGGTACATATTCTACACAGCAATCCAATAAAAAATAAAAAATAAACAGCCCAAAATTCTCAGGGATCATTAGCAACAATTCACATGAAGCTAATTCTTCTGCAGGCAGGAACAAGATAATAATATGTCCCAAAGGCCTGCCAAAAACAGGGCCAGGTCTTTTTGAAAACTCAGGAACGTAAGAGCCAATCTAATATGTGGATGAATTGTGTTCCAGAAATGGGACCAGCAACTGAAGCCTTGTGCTCTGGGTCCTGCAGATACACTCTCTGAAAAAGGGCTCAGGATAAAGTACTTTCTTACTGATTTTAATAGATGGGCAGAAATCACTGAGAATAAATGACTCTAATGATACACAGGTTCTAAGCTGCATAGTGCTATGAAAGTGACAACAGCAGGACCTTGAATTACAACAGGAAGCAAATTGATAAATAGTGCAATTCTCAGAGCAGTTACACTGGTGAACTAATTAATAGTCGTCTGTCTAAGCCACTTTTTCTGAAGTTTCTGAGCCACTAGTTGAAGTTTTTCAAGTCGTTTTAAAGAGAGTCCTATGTAAAAGCATTGCTGTAATCCAAACAACAGTTGACCAATGCATAAGTGAAAAGGAAACTGGGACAACTTCTCAAGAAAAAATTATACCTGACGCATACGATAGAGCTATGTGAAAGATCTCCTATCATAGTTGCTACCTGCTCTTCATCAAGCAGTAGTTATGCGAATAGAAAGACCTTATTTTATGAGTCAATTCTGACTAGTAAAGCATGATTCTATTGAGAATTAAAGATTAAATCTATCTGAAATCATGTTTCTATATCACTTGTTGGGATTAAGTCTAATGATTGTCTCTATCCAAATCCTAACAGCATCTAGACCCTGGGGCACTCCTATCCAGTTGGTAGCTGGGATGTAAAGGTGAGTGTCTTCAACATATTAATGATTCCTGACTTCAAACTAATGGATTATCTTCCGCTCACCTTCCTGCAGCTTCATGTACATACCAATAGAAAGAAAGCTATGATTTTTCTCCACCTTCCTGAAATTATTTGTTCAGGAAGGAAGAGAATCATCAAAGAGCAGTGCCTTCTACCCATAACCCTTGCACACTGTTCTGTAGGATAACATGAAGGCAAGGCAGTCATCCTTTCCCTATCTCACTCTTGCCACAGATCCTCCATAGGAGCAATTGGTGTGGACTTGTATCTGTATTATTAAGGGCAGACTCCAGATATAAAAGCATGCAGATAATCCATTTCCTCCAGAGCTCTTGAGAGATTCATACGCTCTCAATAACCTTTTGTTATTTTATTATAAAATGAAAATTACAACTAAATATCCAAACTTTTTCACATGTTTTCTGTGATTTACAGTCATGCATGAAAAACATGCTTCTTACCTGAAAATCTAATTTTCATAAAATGACCATACAGAGGATTGCCCTTCCAAAGATTGCAGCTCTCTGGGAGAGGTGATCAATCTAGTATGCTGGACAAAAGTGGAAGGCTGACCCCTGGGAATATAGCTTGGAGGAATGTTGCAAATGTTGCTGCTGCTCATATGCAATGAATATAAATTTGATGTTCAGCTATTGTATAGCAAGCTGATACTATTCATTTGGACTAATGCTGGAGAGAATGATCACATATTTTATATGGCCTTGAAAGACCAGACATAAATAGTGGTCCAGGCAAAAAGGTGCCAGATGATTCCATTATGTTTCTGATGAGCTGTACTGAAAACAGAAATTTTACCCCAGGATGATTTGATGAAGGCCATACCTAATGATACATTTGATGCTATGGCTGTTCTGTACGGCTGAGTTGATGAGGTAGGATATTGTTTCTTTCAAGCACACTGACTTCCAGGATGAAGTTGAAGTGACCAATCCCCAATCAATAGAGTACAGTGCAAAAGAGTTGTGGACTTTGTACCCCCTTGTTTTTGTGTAAGATGTCAGGCTTTTCGATCTGAAGGAAGGCAACTTGATTTACCAAAGTTTAAAAAGTCAATTTATATTACAACAAGAAGTTTTACAAGCTGGCAAAACTTCTTACTGTAGTAAAAAAAAGTATGTCGCTTAGCAAGAGATCTGCTAAAGCCCCTAGTCTGGGGCCAAAAGACAAAAGGAGTATTTACTACCTTTCTGGACTCAGAAAAAAAATCATGTGACACATAAAAAAAGCCCAAGTCAATGTATGCCTATCTGAAGGAGACAGTTTGCTCTAGCAATACTGGTATATTTGAAAAAGAATCCTTAGGGATTTAAAAATAAAAATCAGATAAAATGGGAGGATAAAGTATCCTGCACAGTTCTAAAGTATTTTAAAGAACAGATGACAGAAGATTAAGCAAGCTTAAAAAAACCCTCCAAAAAGGCCCAATTTTTTTTGATAAAGCAATTTGATGATCGGCTCAAGGAAAAATGTCCTGATGTTGTGAAAATTGAAAAACAGAAAACCTGGAATTATGTCTACTTGCAAAGTATGAGAAAGGACAGGAATCCCATCAATTAATTCTATAAACTCTAGAAGAGTCTCAGTATGGCTGTATGCAAACACATAGATCAACAGTGTGAATTGCAGAGACCATGATGAAGTACCACTTTGACTAATGTAGATTTTCTTCACTTTTAATAACTGAACACTCCCTTCAACACTTTTCTCAAGAGGAAATCCAATGCAACCTAATTGATATTAATTCATTTTAGGATGAGAGAAAACGGCAGAAATCTTGGCTAGGCCGTGTGCTTATTAGATGCCTGATCAACAATTACAGCTTTTTACAAGGTTAGAGTGAAGCATAAGTAACAAAAAGAGTGGGAAATAATCACTTGCACATTAAAGACACAACTTAAACAATTATCAGCAACATTACTGTTAAAAGTTTGATCCCCAATTCTCCAAGTACGCCTGTATGTTGCATCTGTATTTAACACAGCTCTTTCAGCAAACATTTTGATTTTTGCTTAGAAACCACTCCCATGTAAAAAAAGAGTATACTGCATAGTATCTATAGATACCTCAGGAGTTTGAAAACTCCTGTCTGAATTTTTTTTTGACTTGACAGCTATAGTTGTCCCATGAATGGATACTTTCTAGAAAGATGATCAGGGTAAAGTACTATGTACTAGGCCTAAATAAATTTTTTAATGTATATGAAATGTGTAAAATACAGTTAATATGATTATATACTAAAGGAATAATTATAATAATTCCTTATTTAATAATTCATCCTTTGCAAATTTAAATTCTTAATTTTTAAAAATTAAAAGTTGTAATTTGGCAGCAAGTATTAAAGGGGTTGGGAGCTACAACCAAATATTTTTCATGTACTCAGAACATACAAAATATTCTCATATTTTTGTACTCCAGTTAGTATATTACGAAGATAAATGAATCCCATTGAATATAATATTTATAAATACATGAATGATTGCTCATGGCAATAATTCTAATCAAGGCAACTATTTATGAAATTTAGCATGCTGTTGTAATAAAAGGGAATGAGAAGACCAGTTCAATCAATTCAGATCTGCTCCATTCTCGAGGAATTTCCATTCTGTCATAACTTGGATGATCAGGCTTGTGTCCCTCTTCTCTAAAGCCCCCAACAAGACACCCAGCCTGCACTAACCGTGAGGGGTTGTTCTGGAGCATGTTGACATACAACCCAATGAGAACATGTTCATCGGCCAGCCTGTCAGCAACATCGAGGCTATACTGTAACCTGAAACAGGGTTAAGGGGAGGAGGGTGTAGTCCGGACAGACAAAGAGAAATAAAACAGAGAAAGCAGGAGCAAGTAAGAGTGCGAAATGGGAATTTACAAATGCGCAGTCAAATGTTCTTCAGTTTGTTACCAAATCCAACCATTGCAGGTAGAGCTCAGGACAGAACTTAAGACAGCAGGCCTAGAGAGCAAAAGTATCAATTTGCTAGTAGAGTACATACAGACCACCTACAAAGTTTTACAGGGCAGTGATGCTCAAGAACATGCACAGATTAGCCTAGGATTAGTGCTAGGGATGAAGCATAATGTTAAAAAAATACCCTACAAAAGTTTCTAATTTTGTCTGCAAATTCTAAGCAAATATATTCAGAAGCAATTTCAATGATAACAGATATTTTACTCTAGCGCTAATCTTTATAAGCAGAGCAGTCATGTTAAATGGTTCCCAGGAATGAAAGCTTTCAAACAGCATGCAGAAGATTACATGTGAAGAGGCTTGTGCCCATAAAATATTCTTTACATAAGGCAACCTAGTGTACCAGAGAGAAGGTGAAAGGTAGATCATCTCGCTGATGTGCTAAGTTTTCAGTGGAAAAGATTTTTATGGGATGGAACAAATATATGGTTTCTCCAAATGTAGGTTAAAAGGCTAGAGTCCTAGGAATGATATATTACATTATTGAATTGCAAATAGGGATTAGTATAAGCATGTAATATCAAATCTGGATAGATATACAGCAAAATGTTGAAATATATTTTAAGAGATTATATTTCAACAACCATTAAAATTGTACGGTATTATGTGTGTACGCGAACACACTTAATTTTTCAGGTCTGTGAATTAAACCTATTTACACTTAGTAAAATACATGATATATTGAAAGGAAAAGGCATTTGCTTTAGTTGTGATAGTATAAGCCACTAATACCTTTTGGAACTTATCCTTTGCCTTTTAAAAAACTTGGAACAGCTCTAGAAAGCAATTTGTCCTGCTCTACTTCATTATTCTTATAAGGAGAGCTAGTTAATAAGATAATAAATATGGACAGCTAACAATTACTGGAACTTGTTCACTAACTGAAACCTAAGTAATTTGTAATAGAAATTATGAATGGATACTCAAAACTAAGAATGCTTCTCCCAGTACAACATATAGTTTTAGACTGCAATCCTGCAATCACAGGATTGCAGTCTAAAACTATAATAATTATAAAAACTAAATATTGCATAAGTATAAAATAACTTGCGACACCTTTGATACAAAATATTGTTCATAACTTTAAATACATCACCTATTAAATGATAACAACTTTGGAATAACAAGATAATAATGATTTTAAATCCAGACAGTTGCTAAAAATTATTTAAGAGTTGCAAACTAGGCATTGTATGGAACCAAAGTGAAAAATAAAAATCATTTTCTAATATAGGGTTTCTGCAGGCAGGGAGCATGAAAATGCAATTAAAAACACAGTTCTTTTTGTTACCATAGAAAAAATAATCTTCCCACATGGATGTATTCAAGAAAATCTACATGAAACTAAAGAAGCACTTAGTGAAGACTTTAAATTAAAGTATTTCCTATAAGTTTAAATTATAGGAAAGTATATTTATTTAGGTGTCTCTGCATTTTAAGGCTTATGTTAAAATGCACTTTAAAAAATAAAACTTCACTTCTTAATGCAGTTTTAAGAAAAAAATTGAAAGGATTTTAAAAATATATTTCAAATGAAACATATTATAAACCTTGTCCCTGTTTCATTTCACTCCATTTCTATTTGTCAGACCCAAAGCAGATTTATCATGAGAGCTACTAGCCCCATAATTTGTATTATAGCCAAACCAAGTATGACTGAATGTTATTCAAAACAGTAGATTCTTCTGTTTAAAACATATCAGATCATGGTATAATGAAGGGAAAAAACTTTATCTAATCCGCAAACGAACTTTATATTTCTTTAATCCAACTCAATCTGCAGCTAATACATTAATAGAATGACGTGGACTTAAGTTTTCATGAATCCACATAATTATATCACTGACACTTTATAGGAATATTAGTATCTCTATCTGTGCTAAATGCATCATGATGAATATAACTAGGAATAGAGAATAAAATGAGGTATAAGTTTTCCCTGATTTCTAAAATAACAAAATATTAATTCAAAATTAAATGCTAGTGTTTAAGAACTACGGTAATTCTTTCTGGTATGAATATATCAGGTTTCCAATATAGTCAAATTCTGCAAGTGAATTAAAATGATCAAACTGAAGACATGATCAGAATTATTCCTATTTGTCAGAACATTGAGGATATATAATCATAATTGCTACATGCATGAATAAGACCTGTACCATGGAAATTCCTCTGAGAAAATAACTACTGGAAGTAAAATAAAAGACATCATTAATAGGATTAATCAAACTGAGTAATTGTAGGGGGGATTTATCACATTTCTAGGACATCCGGGTGGACAGCTTTACAAACTCAAACCACAATAAAATATAAAACAATTTAAAATAAAGCATAAGAAAACAACAGGCTTATGGTGGGAAACCACAAAAATGCACAACGTACTACCACTGTGTCTATCACTAAAAGAGGATCTGTTCAACCGGTGTAACTCCAAGCCTAGAAATATAACTAAGTATTTAGAGATATGCTGAAGTCTGGTAAGGGAGGTGAGCACAACACTTGGCAACCAGTAGGAGCTAAGGAAAATCCTTAGAACCAGGGGAACCAAATACCCAGACTTTAGGGTTGAGCAGAACCCTGTTCATCCTCATCCAGATCTCAATAGCTTCCCATGCACTTGGATAAGTTTCGCAGCATTGCTTGGTTTGCTAGAGGATTGAACTGTATATCAAGAGTGCTGAGCCTGAGTGACCCTACAAAATTAGTGCTTTGGAGGTGAACCTCCCCCGTTCTATCAACACCAACTGTAAACATTCCTAGAGAAAGAAATACTACTATATCATATTCCCATGCCCTGCAGTTGGTTCAGAAGGACAGTATGACTGATGTCAGTGAAAGCCCCAGGAAATCTAGGAAGGCCAGGTTGTTTGTAGTATCACCCAGCCTTCCCCAAAATCATCATGTTTTGTCTCAGTTCTATGTCCCAACCTCAAACCTAACTGTAAATAGTCCAGATAATAACAAGAGGTTGAAAATTGGATGAAAATTTTCAAGGGAGGTTGGATTTAGCAACATCTTCTTAACAAGGGAAAGTACTACCACCTCCTCCTTGGCAGGTGGGACCAACCTCTCTTGTGGATGCAAATGCCACAAAATTGGTCTAACCACCTATTACCTCCGAAGCAGCCTTCAGAAAACTTGAGAGGCAAGCATCTAATAAACAGGTAGTTGGGTTGACAAGCCTCAAGAGTTCATTCATTTCCTCGGAAGTCACAAGATCAAAGTTGTTCCACTTAACTGGACCAGTTCATAGATCCGTCACCTCATTTTGATCTGCCTGGTTACAGTTCAACTTTGAGCAAATTTCAGTGATTTATCCCCTGGATGCCTAAAGCATTCTGCAGAGGGCCCCAAAAGATGATCTTGTGGTTCATTCCTGCCTATCAAAAAGTGGGATAACCAAAAAGGGCAGCTAATCTGTTAACAGCAGATATGACAAGGAAAGAGAAATAACTATTTCACCATTCTTATCACTATGATAGTTCCCCTAATGTAGGTTATTACATGTGCTTGGGTTAGATTTGATCTCCATTTTCCTCTAATAGTGTTCTGATGTCTCTTCTGAAGACACTCACTTGGTGTTTCAGTTCCTGGAATTCCTCATAGAACCAAAGAACCCCACAGGAACAATCTAGTCTAATGCCTCAATAATCCACCTGTTCCAGTTACTCACCATGGCCTCTACACACAACCCATCAAATTCTTGGGCAAAATCTGAAATACTATTTAATACCTTAATGAGTTTATTAGGTACTTTGGTTGGACTGATTGAAAAGGCCCTATCACCATATGGGAAATGGGAGCACTGAAAAGCAATCAGAGAGTTATCTGACTGTTATAGGACTGAAAGTGATGTCTTCAGATCAATTTCCAACTAACTTGAAATAAAAATTAGATCACATGTGGTCTCTGTCAAGGATTAGTCCCTCAATAATTTGATACAGGTCCATGGCTGTCTTGAGGGCCATGGACTCAATACTCTCAGGAGGAACCATGGTTCTTGAGGATTTAACTGCCAAGCTAGCCATGAAATTCAGTAGCTCAGACAGGGATGTCACAGTGTAACAGAGAGGTCAATGGAGCAGTAATAAACCTAGGTGCTTCCTGGAATGCAGCAAACCCAAATCCTTTGTGTATATTGTGCTAATAATAACAACAACAGCAACAATAATAACAATAACAACAACTGTAAATTACCCATATATAACATGTTACTGACATTATTGTAACTACATTGTGCATTTAAATGTTTACAAACTGTATGTTAAAAATTGGAAATTCTCAATTAACATGGAATTAATTTGAAACCCAATTCCAGCTGTGAAAATATTCATTATTTTTTTAAAAAACTCTACTTCTTTGATTAGTATTCTTATGAAATGACTAATGTATAACATATTGGTTTTAGTGTACAGGTTACAGAACTACCTCAATTAGTAGTTTAGTGCTCTCATATTAACCATGAATTGTTGTGTAGCTTATTTACATACAGGTTTATAATAGCATGCTCATCAACCACCAGACTGTCTATATTTATACTCTCAAGTAACCTGAATGAGTCAAACAATGAAACCTCATTAAAAGAATGTATTCGCAGAAATACACTTTGGAATATATATGATGGGAATTTAATGCATTCAATTCAGTTCCACTGCAGAAAGACTACTGCCTTTAAATAACAAAGCATAAACATTCGAGTTAAGAAGACCTAGAAATGAAAATAATTAGAAGATACTACTAGTTATATTCTTAAATGTAAAAAAATTCCCAACAATTGACTTATCACATCATAGGGTATCAGTTGACATTCACCCAACTTACAAAAGGGTTTTGCTATTGTAAAAGATTTGTGAGGCCACAATAATTAAGGAAGGATGACTTGCATATTTTTCATAGAAAGTCAAATAAGCAAATTAAATGCACAGCACATTAACTATGGTTATTTCTTTATATGCCTTTATACAATATTTTACTGTGTTTATGATGGACTCACAAAGGAGTATTGTGCAACCAATGTGGTTCTGGGCAAAGTAACAAATATGGCTTACAATACTAAACTACATGGCCCACACATCTATATCACTCTTAAGAATTCAAATGGGAGGAGGGGATAGGAAAGAACAAGTCTGATAAAGAAACAACATGGACTTATTTTTTGGTTTTTTCAGTATAACTAACATACAGATTATTATTTTTTTTGAAGTACAATGATGGGCTGTAACTTTCATGGTTTTCAAAATGTTCAGCAAACTGATGGTGAAAAGGTGATCCATGTTAACTAAGCTCAAATTGTACCTCCAGGGACAAGAAATACACCTAGTCCTCAACTTATGATCAAAATTGAACCTAAAATTTCTGTTGTCAATCAAGACAGTTGTTAACTGATTTTTGCCCCATTTTATCACCTTTCTTGCCACAGTTGTTAAATGAACCACTAGAGTTGCTAAGTTAGTAATATGCTTGTTAAGTGAATCTGGCTTCCCCATTGACTTTGCTTGTCAGAAGGTCTCGAAGGTGACCCCAGGGCCCTGCAACCGTCATAAACACATGCCAGTTGTGAAGCCACCCAAATTTGGATCCTGTGACCACAGAGATGCTACAACTGTCATACGTGTGAAAAACAGTCATAAGCCCCTGTTTTCAGTGCTGTTGTAACTGAATGATCATTAAATGAATGGCTGTAAATTACGGATTGCCTATAGTGGGGTGTTAGCATATAGGGGAAATGTTTTTTCTGTGTTTTTAAGCTTTAAAGCCGCACTGTTGGACTCAATATGTCCCACTGTTCCTTTTTATGTTTATATGAGTTTTTAACAATATATTCAATGTATATTTGTTCAATCTATCTGAACTGGAAAATTTTAAAAACAGTAACAAGAAAATGGGAAGCATATCCTCAGTTTTATATTCCAGCTTTTATTGATTATAAGAAATGAACTATTTTTTAATGTGGAAAAGTTGCCACCAAAATAGATAATCGTGTGTCAACAAATGGAATTTTCTAAACCTCATTATAAAGTAAAACTTAAAGAACGAAAAATTTCTTGTTCAATGTGTGGTGTTGGCGACCTTGCTCTTGCTCTTAAGATAGCGTTTAGTTGCCTTTAATTACCTATCAATGTTCAACCCAGAATTGCCTTTGTTTAATGCACCTGGCAAGGTTGACCTTGTCTTTGATGGTTGGTTGGTGCAAGACTGTTCATGTCCAGAAAAAGAGGCCAAATGTGCCTATAATATATGAATTAATAAAACTCTCAAACTTCCAACCTTGAATAGAAACCAGTTTCTTCTCCCAAGATGACAAACATGAACTAAGTACTTTCCTATATATAACAGATTCTAGATTGCATGCTTAGTTAATTAACAATGACTTATTTCATTTTAATCTATATCTATTTTTATGCAGTCATCTGCCTATATATGAAATCAATCACAGTCAAATAAATCAGAAGAGTGATTTGCAACATTATAGTCTGATCAGAGCTGAATAAAATAAACTGTTCTGCATATTCTAAGAACAATAGGTCAAGATGGAAGATATTCCCACTGCATGATTTTCTTTTTTTCCGAATTAAAAAAATTGAGGCATTAAGTGCATGACTGCGAACTAGGGATAGAAAATAATTAAACCTCCTGATGGACCTTTCATTATATCACACATGCTTTTTGGTTTTTAATACCTACTATTTCAATGGATATCGATCAATCTATCCTGTGGAAGTTTCAGCATTAAACTGATGAAAGATATATCTCCACTTGTTACATGTTATGGAGATGCTTCCTACACTTAATTCCCTCAGCATTTGGGCTAGTTGAGTGAGAATCTTCTTTTGGTTGTTTTTATTATAGCAGTGGTTATCATTTCATGATTTTCATTTTATCTTCAAATATATATATTGGGTTTATTTTAGCATTCTGTATTTTAATGTTTTGTTTTTATTGTTTTATACCACACAAAGTCATGTCATTGAGCAGTTTTATAAATATAGTAATAAAAAAGAAATAAATAATAAAAACAAATCATCTTAGATAGACTTAAGTGGATCCCCTATTGTGATTTTACGTCACGAGATTGTTTGCTCATAAATTGTTTTATGCATTCATTTGCATAAATCTATTTATGTATTATTTATTAAAGAAAAGTCTGCACATTGAAATCCAATTTTAAAATGTATTTGAAAGTATGTTCTTTCATGATGCACATATTTGTCTTATTTTTGAGCTAAGCAGTGTGGCTCTAATAGTCAGAAAAACAAAAACTCTTCTATTTGCTACATTCCATTGACTTGGAAAATGCAGATGAGGACCACATATAATGGAAGTCATAAAGATTGAATTTCTTAGGCATCTTTATTCCAGATAACTATTCTTTAAGAAAAAAATCTAAGCAAATCATTTAAAATGCAGCAACCATACCTTCAGTGAAAAGAAAATAGATTTGGGTTCTTTATATCCTATATATAAAGGTTTCCTGGTATTTTACATCTCTGTGAGTTTAAACCAAGAAACTGAGGTTTTAGTTTTCTCTAAAAATTAAGATTTTGCTGGTTAGAAGCTCTTAAAATATAATTTTCTGTGTGAATGTCATAGGAAACTGGTTTAACAAATGAGGAGGTTTCCTCCTAACGTGAACATTTCAGAGATGGAGGAACTATTTGAATCTTTTAATCTTATATAATATCTTATTAATCTTATGAATTTTATATAATATACATTTAGATAATACTGAAGCATGCATAGACCCTTATTCAGGTACATTATTTAACATACAATATCCCTATATCTCTTGACATTTGAATATCTGCAGGGTCACTCTATTTAATCTTCATTCCTCCACTCAGCAGGGTTGTCCTTGGACATGGGGGGGGAGGAGCTGTTGCTTGTTATTTTCCTCTTTGGAAAATGAGGAAGGCTAAGATGTAGAAGTCCTCTTTTTTGGCAGAAACTCTTTGGAGTAGTCTACAAGTCAAACTAAAATCTGCCCAACTTGATTTTGTTCAAAAAAAGGTCAAAACTGAGTTACTTCACAGATCATGCATGGAATGACTGAATGCCATCTAGACTAATTATGAGACTGGGAATTTTTTTGATGAGATTTGGCTGTCACTTAACTTGAACTTGTTATTCTAACATTGATGTCTTATATATGTTAATTCTGGCTCCGGATATTAATTAACCCAAAGCCCATATGTTTAGACTTGGCCAGTGTAGTTCCAAGGCAATCCGAGTGCTTCCTTGTCCTCAGTGATGAATGAAAAGCATGAACCATTTTGTTTTCTTTGTTTATATTTTAAAGCAAATACAGACAACCCTTTGATGCCCTGGAGCTTCATTTAACTTTTGGGGAGGTAATAAGAGATGCAGCATGCAAACCAATATTCAAAAGTAGTGACCAATTACACATTGGTCAAGCAGGAATTTTCAGTGCAATCCCCCCCTCCCTCCCACTTCTCAGAGGGGAAGGAATAGAGACCTTTTCTCTACAAAATCTGCATCTGTTTCAGTGTTTACCCCACTGTAGTTTCCATTTTTAAAAAGAAATTCAGTAGTTCCATCAGCCTTGGAAGTGCAAATTACCAAACGTATTTTAAACAACAACAAAAATTTAAAAGGGTTCAATGCTTACTTTGTATTATTATTTCATAGTAATATTTGAAATTAAAATAAAAAGTCGGCATTTAATCGTATTTTTAAAAGCCACTCACCTTCGGTTTGTGAAAGGGCTTCCTGAGGGAACAGAGTGGGAGAATAGCGTGTCATTCATGCTGGTGACCGGTCTAGGAGGCCTTGAAAGAAAATAGAAAGTAAACAACTGAACATGAAATAAAGTATTTAAACAGATGTGAATGTAATCAGACAATAATACTGCGGAATGTCCTGCAACTATACTCTTCTTCTACATTAAAAAATGCAAAATTTTCATATTTTATATTTTTAGATACATACAGACTTAATGTTAAAAATACATTCTTTTCAAGTCATCCATAGAAATTTTCTGCGGCCTTTCTTTCTTTGCTTTATTCTTCCTTCTTTGGTAATTTTTCCAAAAAATCTCACAGAAATGTTTGATAAATTAGAAATATTGAATTTCTTCAAAAGACAATAAGTTATTTGAAAGAAAATTTGTCTATTTTTGAACAGCGAAACAGGTCTACTTTGAACTCCTAGTTAGGCATTCAAAAGGATAAGTATTTATCTTATAAGGCAATATTTCAACTTTAGCAGCTTGAAGATGTAAAACTGAGGAATTCTGGGAGTTGAAGTCCACATGTTTTCAAGCTGCCCAGGTTGAGAAACACTACTAAAAACATTTACGTTAAGTACCATCTCCCTCCAAATTACATCACAAGACATCCACCCAATACTTATCTGCAAGGGAAGTTACACAGACAGTGACTTCTATGCAAGCAAGGTTCCTGATAATGTTGTATTCTTAGCCATGTAGAAGTCAATATATTTCTGCCAGCAAATGTAACATCATTCACATAGCAGACGTTCATTACTATAATTTGAGCAAAGTTGGTGAAGACGAGAAATAGCTTACAAATTCTAAATACATGGAAATAGCCTATGAATTCCAAATAGTTGGAAATATACCTTTCTGTGACTATCAGAAAAAAGAGCTTCAGAATATACATTCAACTTGAATTAACCATCTGATCTCTTCTATATTTTAAGGCAGTTTATTCACAGAGCAAAAAAGAGAAACTAAAAATATGTATTGTATGTATTACATATAACTGATTAATGTATACAGTAAGAGCTATGTGACAGACTGTTTAATTTATCTTCTCTAGAAAACGTAATCATACTTGAAAGGCAGACAGTATTCAACAGTTTTTATGAGTTTCCCAGCTAATTCTCTTCTAATCAACAATTTAAAATGTTGTTTCTTCCTCATTAAAATGTTTGAAGGGATAATACATTACTTACCAGGTGTCTCTTTTGCAGGCAAAATAAAAGTAAGAAAGCCTTATTAGTTAAATACAGTCTTATCTTTTTTAAACAGTGGAAGAACTTATAGTTAATATACGGATCTTGGAAACAGTATTTGTAAGAACTATGCTGATTTTCCCTGTTGAAGGATGACATGATTGTTCTCACATGTAAGTATTTCAAATGGACAGCTAAAAATTCAGAACTACTACACATTATTTGCCACGAGATTAATATCACTTGAGGAGACTTCTAATGTGAGTTTTCTTTTTATCTCCTATAGTCCTCCATATTTTCCCAGAACCATTCCAAAAGATTCTATAGCTCCCCTCAGCAGATTTGTGAAAAATATATATATCTTTTGTAATGAAGAGATAAAATTAAGTGTTGCACATAATTTTTACTTTATTTACACTTTAGGATAGCTGATATCCATATGTGTGTCTGTGTCATCATTATAGAATTTTCATAATGCAGTTTTACATAATGACATATACAAATCTCACTCTCAATTAATCCAAGTATCATAGTTTTTAGGAGAGATTACTAATTTTCTTAAAGCTTTTGGTGTTAAATCTACTATGCATCTGTTGGCCAGTTGATATGTTTGACTAAAATATCACAAAGCTATGTTTCAAAACTTATTACAGATTAAGGATTGCCTGAGTTCAGTCTTTAGATCTTATTACACGCTATAACTTGAATCTGTAAACTATTAGACTTATGTAGTTCTTCAGGTTTGATTTTAAAGAGATATATCAGAACCGCAGGGTAATATAAACATAGCACATCACCTGATTCTAATGCATTTAAACGGGCCTGTTTTTAGCATCACACAGCTGCAGCAGAAGCCTCTCCAAAACAGATGAGGCTGCTTTAATGAGCTGTGAATGGATGCTGCATTCATACTCCCTGCATTGCACTCCTTTTTCAAAATGAATCTGAAGCATTAAACAGCTCAAAAAAACCTACATTATTCTATTAAATTATTCTCACTGCTGTTTGCTTTTGATTTCGGCTGCTTCATTTCTAAACAAAATAAAACTATCTAATTTGTTTTTTTTCTAAGAAACAAAATGAGTTTCGGGGTTGTTCATTTTGCACAGAGCAAATTTCTCAAAGAAGATGTACTGGACTATTACAATGCGCTCTACATGGGGCTCCCCTTGGGGTGCACCCGGAGACTGCAGCTAGTTCAGAACGCAGCCGCGTGGGGGATTTTGGGGGCAAGGGGGTACGCCCATGTAACTCCTCTCCTGCGCGAGCTGCACTGGCTGCCGGTGGTCTCACAGGTGCACTTCAAGGTGTTGGTAACCACCTTTAAAGCAGTCCATGGCATAGGGCCCAGTTATTTGCAGGACCGCATTCTACCCATTGATACCTCCCGCCATCCTGTACACTCCCACAGAGTGGGCCTCCTCACGGTGCCGCCAGTCAAACAATGCTGGCTGGCGACCTCCAGGGGGAGAGCCTTCTCTGTAGTGGCACCCACCCTCTGGAACAATCACCCCCCTGCTATTCGATCGATTACAGACCTTCGGACCTTTCGCCATGCCCTGAAGACTCATTTGTTCCATCAAGCGGGCATGGAATAGCCGCGCCTTGTCCTCCTGCGTTTAAATTCAATTTTAATTGATGGGAAATAATTTTCTTGCTCCCTCTTTTTAACTTTAAATCTTCAGGCCTTATTTAGTTTCTTTTAATTCTTTTTAACTGTATGTAACATGTATTTTAATTGCCCATAAGCCGCCCTGAGTCCTTCAGGAGATGGGCGGAATAGAAATAAAATTATTATTATTATTATTAAAAGAAGGATCAAGACGGATATGCAGTGGGCTGATGGAATGGCTCAGACTCTGATGTCATGTCACTTGGATGCAGAGGTAAGCCATGTGGAAGAGTTCTATTTCTACTGAATTTATAATACCAGTTCTCTCCTATGCAAATACACAGATAAAGAGTTTATTGGAGTCTTGAATTTCAGTTCTTATGATAGCTGATGCTACCTAGTGCTGATGCACTTTTAGAGCAAGAGCAGAGAGCAGAACACAGATGCAGAAGGAAGACAGGACAATGGACAGCTCACATGAAAGAAAATGAAATCATTCAAATTTGCAAAATTTTTGAAAAATGTGATGCAACATTAATGATGTTACCTAGTATTATCTCTTTTTTTCTTATGAACCAAATTGATTCTAGCTTTTCCATCTCAATTCCTTTGCTTCCAAATGTGACTGCTCTTCCTACAAACACAGAAAATGCAGGATGTGAGGTAATTTATGGATAAGAGATATGCAATTTGCTTGGAAATTTCCACAATTAATGAAACCATTAAAAACTCCACATGAAAAAATTAAAATATCTACTAAGCTGTCTTTGGCACATCATTTTTAAAAAATAACGAACTAATTTTGCTGATAAAAATGACTGATATCTTTCTCACAAAGATAATTAATGACTGAGTTGGGTGTATATTTATGTGTGTGTATGTGTGTATACATATTCCTTTCAACTTCCCTTATGCTACTTTGTTAAAGAAGTATTCTCATAGAAGCAAATTCATTTTTTAAATGGTTATTTTATCTGGATGGTATTTTTCTGATAAAACTATCTGTGGAAGAATATTAGTTTTTGAAAGCTTTGTAAATTCAGGAATAGGTTTTTTTTTCTATTTCTTATCTTTTTCTTAATTATGTTATAACATTTTATTTTGTGATGGGCAAGACAGAGAAAGTTAGAGGAGATTGGTAAACTGTGTTGGAACACATCAAAGAACAATATAGTCCCAGAATAATCCTTACACTTAGGAAACTCATAAGTAGAACTAAAGTATATAAGTTTTTTTGGGATGGTAGTGGTAAATGTTTCTCCATAGTAACTAGCAACTTGGGAATGGTGAAGTGGAAAGTCAGTCTACAAATACAATAGATTATTGAATAATTTACAGCAATTCAGAAAAGTGATTACCTATTAAGACATGTACCTTGTTTTCTTGACTGTATCATATGTACATCATATATTATTGCGACTGCATGTTGAACCTTTGTATTTGTATTTCCCTGTATTGCTATCCCTTTCTCTGTTTAGGCAGGATTGGACCTAATCCTCTTTTCAGGAGGGCAGCATGTCAGACTGTGGGCTTGTCATTCCCCTGGGGGTGGACGAGGAAGGCTGAGGAGGAATGTTTTTTCTTGCTGCTGTGACCTGCTTCATTCTGGAATAGCAAGGTCACACCAGCTCATTTGCTGTCCACAGAAAGCAAGTGTAGGAGGGCTTTCATTCAAACCATGAAAGAACTCCTGACTGATGTGGACTTAGCAACAGGGGTGGGGTGTATGTGCTTGGAATCCTGGGTGCTGGGTCTGAGATGGTCAGACCTCATTTCGCTCCCTTGCCATCTGCATCTTCTCAGTAAAGTTTGTATCTGTTTTACCTAAGAGGTTTTCAGTGCTTTCTTTCCTGTAGGGGATGTTGCAGCAGGTCCTAACAGTTGCCATTAATGTCTGGACTGAGTGATGGAGACCCTGAGTCACAAACATTCACTTGATGACATTGAACTAGCAATGTGATGGAGTGTGCAATTGCAGCAGCAGAGGGGAGTGTTTTGCCAATTCAGAACATTCCCAGAAAGAGGCCCATTATTAAGAGTTTGTGCAGCATGTTTTGTAATTGGGAAGAAGGGAAGAAGTTCGAGGTAACCATACCCTAGAATCTCTCAAGATATATCTAGGTTAGAAAGTTATAGCTTTAGACAATTTTGTCCATTAGGTGCAAACAAATAAAGCAGCAGTTCCCTGTCTTTTGTGCACCGGGGTCTGGTTTCCTTGAAAACAAAGTTTCCATGGACTGGGTTATGTATGGTTTCATGTGCTACCTAGATCTTATGCATACTCAAACATTACTCAGTTGTGTGCCCCAGTACCTAATGGGCTACAGACCAGAATCAATCTGTGGTCTGGGCATTGGTGACTCCAGAAATAAATGATTGAACTTGATTGGATATCACTGTCTCATCACATAAGCTGATTGAAATGAGTTAAAAACAGATGGAGTTCTATGTCTATTTTCTGAAAGTTTTGGAAGCATATTAGTTATATATACAAGTTTATGAATATGGCTCCTGAAATAAAGAAAATTGGTCCCACAAGTTTGGAATTGCCACTAGCAAGGCCATGCCATTCTACTTGGTTTCATTTGGTAGGTTTTGAAATTTAAGAAAAGCTTAACTGTTGCTTTGAAATTAGACAAAAAAGAGCAAAAACATATACATTTTTTGTTGTTTTTATACAGTACCATCTTGTTCAATGTACTGTATATGCCAAATGCTCTTTCAGACTCATCACAGACAACTCATCACTTAACCTAATACTGAGTGAGAAGGATACTTGTTTGTCTTAGGTTGTTAATCAGTTTTTATTACTTCTTATAGAAATCTTAGAATTATGAGTTGCTTTTATGCCTGAGGTTTATCCACTATAGTTACCTCTCACTGAATCATACAAGAATGGAATAGAATAGAATAGAATAGAATAGAATAGAATAGAATAGAATAGAATAGAA
>JANHFO010009541.1:178992-189461 GCA_032468095.1 Pareas carinatus | reverse complement strand
CACTAAATGAGCACTACCTATAGTTAGTCCTCATTTAGTGACTGCCTCATTTAGCAACAAATTGCAATTTCAATTGTGATAAAATTTAATATTTCAGTCAATTCTCACATTTATGACTTTCACAGGTCTGTAAAACAAAGGAAAGCTGACATAAGATCATAACTATAGTCACTGTATAATGACCAAGATGCTAGTCTCAATCGAGGACTCACTAAATGAGAACCTTTATTTGGTCCTTGATTTGGAAAACAGAAAACATTACAATAGACAATGATGTCATGTTGTGATTTGAAGACTCTAGCAAAACTGGAGTATTAACATTTCATTTTGTGAAGATTACAATCTCAATGAGACCAATACATGCATTTAGCAAAAGGAAAAATAAGCAAATATAAAAGATCCAGTTTTCCACTTTGAGGAAGAAAAGGCAAAATGTCAACAAATGTTTAACTTACCTGAATCTGCTGTTTAAAACAGCATCACAGAACTAACTTTCCTAGACCATTGACCATGATCATTTTTACACAAGAAACTCCAAAGTAAGATTTAACTTTTTGCCATTCATTCTTCACTTGTGCTCATGCAGAGCAACCTAATATACCTTATCATGTGGTATGTTGCTATAGTAACAGTAGAGACAGCTGCTGCAATATAAAAAACTAACACAAACTTGTTTTCCTTCTCCTCTTACCTACTTAATAGACAAGGTACCTCTCTTATGATAGGCAGCAAACCTGAGAGCAAATAGACATCCAGTACCCAATGCTCTGCTTTAAAATATGCACTGGACAGTTTTAAAATACACCTGTGAAATTCAACAGTTTTTAGTTTATATATATTAATGAAAACAAATCAGATACAATTGCTCTCACTGTTTAAAATTACTATAACGAAGCCAGAGAGATTTCTTAAATCAAAGAGAACAGATATTTTTAGCAAACAGATAAGTCACATATATTTTTTAAAAGGATGCAACTGCATTCCTAAATAAACTCATAACACATACATAGAAACTGATTTGGTAGACATTCTATTTCAGTCTTAATTAATATTGAATCTGATGTAAAGGTTCATAAAATGCCATCATGCTAACCTGCTGATAGGCCAGTAATCAGGATATTAAAGATCCTGTGTCATACAGACTGTCTTTATTCAGTTGCAAAAATTCAAGGGGTAAAAAAGGGTGATTTTTATAAGGAATTGATAAAAATTCTCAGTTTAAATTGGATTCCTCTACTCAGACAGATTGTCTCCCTCTATTAGTGAATTAAAATTAACAAAAGTCAATGCAGCAAGAAGACTTGCTATCATTACTAACATTAATAAGACAATCACATCTCTTAGAAGAAATCACTCTCTGACAGGTGACCTGTATCTTTTGCACAGTAGTTTTCTAGTATATTAAGAGCAAAGTGTTAGAAAAAAAATTCTTGCATATTTTGTTACATTTAAAAATCTACTACAAGACAAAACATTCTATCTTTGGTAATTAGGATTCAGTATGCTCTTGCATTGTAGCTGAAAGGAACAGTAATGCTGAAAATGTAGCACCTCCTAGTTGTTTATAGATGTTCTGATAAGAAAGTTGAATAAAGCTAGTAATTGAATTATTTCTCTCTGTTCTGGCATGCAGGAAATAAAGGTAGACTTCAGTGTTATTCACAGGTAGAGTTTGGTGAGTGCTTCTCTTGTCCATGCCTTATTTTAATAAATCAAATGAGTTATATGGATTTAAATAATTCATTGTTTCAAAACTGGCCACAAGTTCTACATTTCTCTTTCAAAATGAATCCCTTCTATAACTTTCAATGTTCTTTATAGAGTACATTATTCAGAAAAAGTTTGTCTTTTATACAGTATGATATGGTTAGTGGTGCAAATATCATAAGGTTAAAAAAAAAGATTCTTTATCTTCTGGTTGTCAGAAGGCAATTCACATTCTTCTATAACTGGGCACATTTTCTTTCACCCTAAGATGTTGATCCAACGAAATAAATCTTCTTCTCAATAGCATCAATTTCTATCACTTTGCATAGAGTACAATGAGTATCTGGTCATTAAATTGTGCTATAACTGAAGTCATAATTATCAGTCCTAACCTGGAAAGGAAACTGTATGATATAGTGGCTAGTAAGAACATCTTAGATGAACGGAACAACAGATTTAGAACGACACTGGGGTCCTTTGACATATGGGAAAGATTTGTTCTTCCTCCTTCTCCTTAATTCTGTTTTCACATCACTCAGTACTACTAATGCCACATTTCTATATACAGAATCCTTAATAGTTAATTATGTGACATGACTTGGCTGGACCTAAATTCTCAAAAAAGGGATGGTATCAACCTGGCAATCCTATTTCTTGTTGAAATAAATAATATGAACGAGTTTCATGATTATGTGACTACACATCCTTATGATGATAAAGACTTAGGAACCAATTGTTTTTATATGAAGACAAATATTCATCCATTTTTTATTTACCAGAAATTGTGATGGTATACAACAATAAACAAATCCAAAAATAATTATTTCAGGTTAATACCTAGGGTAATTTCTGGATTTTATTGATTTATTCATTATTTAAAATTAATATAGAAACCCATCTCTATATATGAGTTTGCAATATGAAACAAAATAAAAAGCATACAAAATCGTACAAAAATTTATGCAAAAACTATACAAAATGAAAAGTAAAATGTTATTAATCTCTTTCTGTGCTGATTAAAGATTAGCAGCATATTTTATAGTATCAAATGCAAATGTGACAAAATGGTATTAGAGATACTTCCTTTATGCAATAAGTATATCTTTCTTATTGGCATACTGCGGTATTTTATTTATTAACCCACTATGTCACCCATTTCCCATGTAGTATTTTCCATTAGTTCTATAATACTTAGTTCCCTTTCTCTCTCTTTTTAAATCTACAGATGAAAGAACTCCTTGTTCTAAAATAAAATGTTGGAATGTAATCAACATTTGGGCAAGGGATTTTAACACTAATCTGATGAATCTGCTTTATTCTTTTATTAACACCACTCAAAATAGAATTATTAATGTACAGCGTTAGAAGCCAAAATTTACATATCCAGCTCAAGTGGCACTTGCCAATGGAGCTTCTTTCTAGACTCTGAAGCAGCAGGATGACTTCGTATTTAGTGATTTGCAAGCTGAAATTAATCATTCTGGACTCACTCAAAAAGTGACTAGTGAAGGATAGACAACGTTCTTCTCAACCTGATATTCTTCAGATGCACTGAATCTCAGTTTCCTCAGCTACAAATGTATGCAGCACTTTTAAGAGGCTAGATGACTTTTCAAAATGGTACTCTTGCTTGTAGGTTATACTCCTAGCTAGAGGGGAAAAAAACCATCTTTTTCATGAAGTAAACGTAAACAGTAACAACATGCAAGTTAATAACTACCATGTCAGATATTCCTGATTTAAAAATATAGATTAGAGTGCTGTAATGCAACAGTTCTTTTAGATTATTAAATAAACGTCAAGTCTACTTCTATTCAATATCAAAGGAGAGATGTAATGAGATATATGAACCACCCCTTGTCAATTATTAAAATGTGCGCTGACCTCTCATTATCAACCTGAGAAATTAGCACAAAATGATGGAGTATCTTCATGAATGTAATTATCTCCTAGTAAAAAGGGAAGTTGGAAAGTCTAACTACAAATTTGGGATAATTACAAAGGGAACAATCCAGCCAAAGTTAAGAAGAAGTATCTTTGCAAATGGAAAATAAAGCATGTCTGTAATAATGTTTTCAATTCACTGTGGCTTCAAATACACTCAATATCTGATCATGTTCTGTATCAGTGTGAAACAGAAATCCATCTGGGAAACATTTTTAAATGAATTGCATTCTTAGGAGCCAGAAATTGAATAAAAAATAATGGCTTTGTTTCATCAAAGATGGTAAAAGTGTGCATCTACAGAAGAATTGCAAGTTGCTTTAACTTACAGTGGTATTTTCCATATGCAACTGTGGAAATTTGCCCAATGTCATGGGGAGCATACAATAAAATACTGAAATATAAAACTACATAAAAAAATGAAAATACTAAAGTTAAAAATTGGGTTATAAATTTAAAATATATATTTTTTTAAGGAGGCAAGAGTATGGTAACCTTATTAGAAGTTAGTTAACAAGGGCAAAGGGATGGATCTCATAGCACTAACCAACCCCAGGACTGCACACTTTTTGGGCTTTCCATGCAAGATGGCAAAGCCATGTTTTAACCCCAGGAGAGTGGGGGCCTGCCTCTTCATTCTCTTTAATAAGTTTTCTGAAATTCTGAAGAACCATTTTAAGCAAAAATAAAAAAAGATTGCGCTTGGTGATCTAAATGCTTTGCTTCCTGATGAAGAAGTCTCTTTTTTTAAAAAAAATGTTTTATCTTATTAAAAAATACAAACATACAGTGGTGATCAAGGGAGAAAACTTCATTACTTAACAGATGAACAAGTTATTTAGAGACCTGAAGATATCAAGCAAGTATAAAGGTAAAATCCATAAAAGCTATTTTTACATTTCTATCAACAATAGTTATAAAAAGAGAGAGAGAGAGGAGATTTAACACAAATTATATTTTTAGCAAAAATAGTTTCCAAACTCTTCATGGAGAGTGTGTTCAAGAGGAGGTGAGGAGATTTAGGGTCCAGTTTCTCTCAAATTCTCTAAATTATATCTCTTTTTTCCCATCCTCTTTACTTTCTTTCTTCATCCATCTTCCATTATTTCTTCCTCTTCTCTCTGGCTTCCTTCTTGCCCCTTAACAATAAGCCTTATCATTAATCCTAACCCTACCCCTAACACTAACCCTAAACTCTGCTCCTAATCCTAAACACCCCAACCTTATTCGCCGGGTCTACTTTTGATGAGTTCTCACCTCGGGATGAAATCACGCGTCCCTCTAATTCTTGGCTATTGTTTAGCGGAGGGTTTCAGCCCCCCCCCCTCCCCAAGATATGGAGAGATGATCCTGGATCAAGAACTCCTGTTCTGTTTTCTTCTCATTGACCCTAATAGGCTTTTTTTGTTAAGGACCCGTCCCCTGTTTCAGAGGTTTTCAACCTGGGGTCCATGGAAAGTTGACAGGGGGTCCGCAGACAGGTCAAGGAAAATTTGGGGAAAGTCATAGGCGTGAATTGTCGATTAGTAATTAGTTGGATTTATGCGGATGGGGACCGCCATGTAGCCATGACACGTTTTGGTGTCTGCGGTTTGAAAAAGGTTAGAAACCTCTGCTGTATCCAGCCATGTCTGGCCCTAAGGGGCAGTGTCAGGTCTGCCATCTTTGGCTTGGAACCTTGCTGGCATCCTGCCATCAAAGACGAGGAGGGGAAGAGGCAAGGGGGGGTGATGCAGTGGACAATAAACATGCATAGAATTGTGTTGGGAAGCAGTGTTGTGGCCTGTTGGCCACTGGAGGACTCAGCGGTCAACTCAAAGGAGGACGTGGAGGAGGGCGAGTCTGACCCAGCCTCAATACACCCCAACAGCTCCGTTGGGGAAGAGAGGACGAAGCTGTGGCAGGGAGAGTCGTAGGCAGAGCCTGAGTCGACCATCAGCCCCCAGGTGAAGAGACAGCTACCTCCATGCCCTGAGGGAGTTGTTTCAGGAGAGGAGGGGCAGCTGAGGCCGGTGCTCGATGTGGGGGTCCAAGTGGCAGCAGAAGAGAGTGAAGCAACGAGAGGCTATGGATCGGCCTTCGGGCAGAAGAGCCATCGCTGCTAGCTGAGCTCCACCCTAGGTGAGGATAAAAGGCAGGGGCGCAGAGATGAATAGGTGTGGCAGACAACTATTCGTCTTCCTGCCAGTCAGCCACTTCTAGTCTGACTCTTGGAAACTTTGCCAAAGTCCTCCTGTGCATCTGTGGCGCTGAGAACCAGGCACCTTCGGAGCATGTGCTCGTGTCGGCTGAGAAACTGTAGATGCTCCTAATTAAAGGGAAGTGTGTTATCTGTGCCTCTGTTGTGTTTGGGAGCTGAGTCAGAACAAACAGGGAGAGGGAAATGACAGCCGACAAAGAGTTGGGAAGCTCGGAACCAGCTTGTACTAGCACTCAGCCCTGAGAATGGAATGTGGACTGCCCCAAACATCTCAGCGTTCCCCAAACCCCTGGGCGATTCTATGTTGGCTGAAGACAGACTGGTCAATGGGGAGAGGGCTGGAGTAAAGGGAAACCTTTTGTATCCTTTGAATGGGAAGGTAATTCTAGCCTGACTCTACTGCAACCAATACCTTTTAGTAAAGGAACCTATCACTTCAACCAAATAGAGTCGGGGGTCTTTCTTTCCTGAGGGACAGGCCTGGGGAAGGCCTGACAGGTGGCGCTCATATCTTTTTCCTAGCTGAAAAAAAAGCCAGCCTTGTTTCAAGACACTCCCATGGCCCTGTGGCGAGCAGGACTATGTGCCAAGGTGTACAGAACCCCTTTTACCTTTCCACCAAGCGAGTCCGTGGAGGGCGCTGAAGAATCACTAACTGCTGATTTGGCCATCTTAGGGGAATACTTTAGCAAATGGAGACTCCAACTAAACCCAGGCAAAGATGAAGTCACATGCTTCCATCTCAACAACAGGATGGCTCGCCATGAACTAGGTGTTCAGTTTAGGGATATTCACCTTGGACGCAATAAATACACCAAATATCTAGGGATTACCCTCAATAGGACACTGTCTTAATAGGAAACACCTCAAGAAGACTACAGCTAAATTACAACCAAGGAATAGCATCCTGCAAAAGGTGTGTGGCATCACCTGAGGTTCCAGCTGGTTCCAAAACTAATGATTAAAACTGGATAAGCCTGTTCCCAAACCAAATATTGTTAGATGTAAATTATAAGAAATTAAGCTATTGGTTTTGGTATTATGGGGAAAATTATGAAATTATGAATTATAAATCAAGGAAGATATGTAAAGGTAGGATAAGTCAGCTGAAATATAATATTAAAAGAAAATATAGTAAATAAGAGAAGGCAGGGTATTTGGACAAATAGGTATGTAAAACTTAAACGGGAAAGAAATTGACTGGTGGTAAAAAAAGAATGAAAGGAAAGGAAAAGGAAGAAGAGGAGAAGAAGGAAGGAAGGAAAGAAGAAACAAGAAGACCAAGAGAAGGAAGTGAAGAAGAAAAACGGAGTGAAGAGAAGAAGAAATTAAGATGTTAAAGATCTTCGGTGTTTGACTGTATGAATTTACCTTGTCATGATTGTCAAAAAAGTCTGCAAAATAAAGGTTTTCTTGTTTGGAAAACAACAACAACTGAGGTTCCTCAGCATTCACCCTACGTTTCTCAGCCCTTGGCCTTTTCCTTTCAACAGCAGAATATTGCTCCCCTGTCTGGCTACGCAGCAGCCGTACTAGAATGATCGACTCCCAGTTGAACCAGACCCTGCGCACCAGATCAGGTCAAATAAGATCTACCCCCACTTTCTGGCTTCCAGTGCTGTGCAATATTTCACCACCACACCTAATGCAGGGAAGATGCACTCCTACGAGAGTACAAGAAAATAATTAGAAATACTCACCTACGAATTCATGCTGAGATCCCTGATGCCGCAAAAAACAGGCTCCGCTCCAGACACCCAACTATTAGGACAGCTAAACACTTAACTTCAAAAGGGCTTCGGTCTGCCCCAGGCCCGGATGCAGGAATGGTTATCCACTGCCCCACCCGGAGTATCCCAATATTTCCTGTCTAACGGGTGATCCAAGGGGATTTGACCTCCCTCGCAAGACCTGGGCAACTCTTAACAGGATCAGAACCCACCATGGTCGGTCTGCCGATTTCCTTTATAAGTGGGGAAAGCCCCCCCCCCTCCCCAGAGTGAATCTGCGGTGTCCCAAAGTAGACATTGCAATCCATCGTGGAAGGATGCCCCTCCCCCGAGCACTTATCAGGGAAATCCGAGAGACCTGCTATATGCAGCCCCATCCAGTCTCGCTTATATCGACAATCAGTGCCTGGATTTGTAAGCTTGTGAGAACCGTGATGTGCCTATCATATCCTAAACAGATACAATATCCTTCCCACCAAAGTGGTACCTATTTATCTAGTCACCTTTGCATGCTTTTGAGCTGCTGAGTGGGAAGGAGCTGGGCAAGGAACGGGAGCTCATCCTGTCACATGGTACTTGGGTCTCAAACTGCCAACCTTCTGATCACCGAGGCCAGCAACCTAACCGCTAGGCCACCATGCCCATAATAGATCCTCAGCCAATTACTCTTCCAGAGGTCTGATTTCCAGCCCTGTGCAAAGCCTGTAACTTTATTTCTGCTTCAGTTTTCACTCTCCATGTGAATCTTTGGCTCATGTTTCCGCAAGAGCAGGGGTCTCCAACTCCTGGTTCATAGACCAATGCCAGTCCGTGGCCAGTTAGGAACCAGTCCACGTGGCTGGAGGTGAGCTGAAGTCACATCTTACACCATCAGGCATGCGGTGAGTCTGCAGGTGACTGGGTTGGGATGGGAGGGCTGCGCTTGCCAGCTGTGCTTGCAACTGACTTGCGACTCCTGGACTCTACGTTCTTCCTCCTCCTCCAGACCCTTCTGCTCCTCTTCCTCCTCCTCCTCTTCTTCCTCACTTTTCTCCTCTCCCGCTCCCAGCATCCCAACCCGGCTCACACTCCCTTCATCGCATAGCTCTCCAAGTATGCAAAGTAAACATGCACCAGCCCAACTTGCAACCAGGAAGGAGAAGGTGGGGAGAAGCTGCCTTTCCCTTTAAGTACTGCGTCTCCAAGGGAAGGGAATTCCTCTGTTGTATTCTCAGGCCTGGAAGGCACTGGTTGTAGAACAGAACACAGATCTATTGGAGCACAGTATAGGCATATCTTACAGCAAGCAGGAACAAGTGTGAAAGCACAGCAATTCTGCTGCGCAATGAGCTTATATACAGAGTGGCCACTAGGAGGCAGCCAATAGGCAATTGGGGATCTTCCCACGCAAGCGACCCCTGGAGACAGCTAGTCTGGGTCTGCAGGCTTCGACTACTTTAGGGTAATGACTAAGCAAACTACATTGAGCTCAGTACATTACAGTCTCTCTCTTTTTTGGAATGGTTTTCTCACCACTTCCTTTGGCTTGTCTTGCTGGAAGGCTGAGTTGGGATTGTCCCTTCTCCTCTCCCCTCTTCCAGTGAAGGTTTCTCTGTGTCTTCTCATTTTCCTCCAGAACAGAACAAGAAAACCTCTTCCCACGAAGGCTTTTCTATGTCTTTATTCCCTCCACCCCATCCGCATCCCCCTGGTCCGTGGAAAAATTGTTTTCCATGAAACCGGTCCCTGGTGCCAGAAAGGTTGGGAACCACTGCTCAAGAGTAACCCAGATCCACACTAAGAGACCTGGCAGGCTGTGCTCCCTCACTCACAACAGTTAGCTGCACACTTTGTCCTTCGTTTAAAACTCCAAACAGCTCTCGGTGGAAGGCTACAAATCTCAGCTATTGTGCAGCCCCATCTCGGCATTTGTAACTTGACTGTGCTGATATTCTTGAATGTGTGGAGGACATTTTTCTGCAGCTATAAATCTGGATTTTCATCAGAACTGAGGGGGGGGGGAATCACTCGGTTTTCTATCGTGAAGACAGGAACCAGAGAAAATAAAATCCTGACTTGAAAGAAATGCTTGGTTATGGCTCGCATGATGGAGAGTTACCTGGGTTGAGATTATTGCTGGAAGATATATAACCATACGGTGTAATCACAGCGTTTCCAGCAAAAGGCAGCCCCTTTGGGCGGGCTGTGGGTCCCAGACCCCCCGAAGTACCGAAGGCTAGCCCTTAAATGCACCGTTCAACCTGCACGGTGAGGCTGGCTCATGGCAGAGAGATCAGCAGCCATCTGCTCGCCTGTTTCCATCCTTCATTTTATCTCCAATCTGTCATGTCAGCCCATATAAATGTCTACTTATACATCCATTATGGCTGGGGTGCCAGCGAAGCAAGCATGTAAAAACGAATCTCTTCTGCTTCTGCTTCTTTTTTATTATTATTATTATTTAAAACAAGCCCGTTCGGGGAAGAGTCTGCAGAAGCCTCCCTTCAGAGACCCGCGAAGGGAAGACAGGGGGGCGAGTCTGCCCACAAACAGCCGGCAGAGGCAAATTAATTGCGATAGATGCGGGTCGATCAGGAGGCAGCGGGCGGCTGGAGGCTCGCTGGCTGCTCCCTTATTCAGGGCATAACAGAGCAGGAGGGGACCTTGGAGACCATCCAGTTCAACCCTGTGCTCAAGCAGGAGACCCTATACCAGCTCCCCCTCCCCACCTTTTGGGGCCTGGTTTGGTGGGATGTCTGCATCTTGTGAACGGGGCTCGGCTGGTTTCCGGAGACCGGTGGCAGGCATGGCACGGACCCGGGGTTGGGGACCCCCACCCTAAACCATTTCAGGCAAATGGCTGCCCAGTCTCTTCTTGAAAACCTCCAGTGATGGAAGAGGGAGGGAGG
>JANHFO010009541.1:122148-138046 GCA_032468095.1 Pareas carinatus | reverse complement strand
TCCCTCCCACCCTCTCTCCCTCCCCCCTCTCTCCACTTTTAAATCAGCTTTTTGACTCTGGGCAACTGCCTGGAGTCTTCTTGACAACATTTCAGAAGTGGTCTGCTACTGACTTCTTCAAGCTCACAGGTGTAACATAAGAATTTCAGTGAATTCTTCTCCTGGCCTAAGAATAGTTCACAGAACTTTCTAAGACATTTAGTATAGGTTGGTTACTTTAAGAATTATTTACATTTTAAAGGGTTATATTCAATAATGTTCCTTGGTATACAACAGCCAACAAGATTTCCCTTGCATCCCTTTTCCTGCCCTCTACCCTTGAAAAAATACAAAATTAACTTCTTTTGGAAGAAGTGTCACTCCATTACACTGCAAGAGAAAGGGCATGTTGTACCTGTTTTCTCATTTTAATATGAACACACACACACACATAAACACATCACACTCCTTATTTATCAATGCTTATTGAGTCCAGAAACTCCACTGTTAAGCAATGCACCTATAAGATGAAAGACCACATGACGCATGAGCAGTTCCACAATTCTGATTGCCATAATTAAACAAGTCGTTGCTAAATGAGGTTTACCTGTATACAAATGTGAAGCAAAATTATTCACTAATTACTATTTATTCCCTCTTATTAGACTAAAAAAAACCCTGTAATAAATATTGTAAAACGAATAACAAATATATCTAATTGTATAATCCTCAGAAATTCTACTGAACTTTATCATGCTTTCTTTCTATGCACATCAGAAATGCAAGTTTAACAAAGACAATTGCACTCCCACATAAAATTTAGCTATAGCCCCAAGCATCTCCATTTTTTCTCCACTGCAATATTTAATGTGCCAGAAGAAATAAAATACACTGTCTAATTATATTTCAAAGTAATTTAATTTGAAATATGGCATAAGATTATTATTATTATTATCTGCTTAATAGTGCTTTACAGTACTCTCTAAGCGGTTTGCATAATCAGCATATTGCCCCCAGCAATCTGGGTCCTCATTTTACCAACCTCGGAAAAATGGAAATCTGAGTCAACCTTGAACCAGTGAGAATCAAACTGCTGAACTTTTGATGGCTAGTGGCAGATGGCAGTCAGCAGAAATAGCCTGCAGTGTTGTTTTTAACCACTGCACCATCCTGGCTCTTGAAGATGAAATCTATATATATATATTTGTGAAATACCTCTCACTCACTCATTCATTCACTTACTCACTGACTGACTGACTCATCATGAAATCTCCAAAAGTATACAAGCTACAAAGATGAAAGTGGGTACATACCTTCCTCTTGCTATGTAGGTGCTCACCAAGAAATAATTTTTAAAACTATTACTTTTTACGCATATTATTACACATTTTACACATTTAAGAATAAGGAAGTGATTGTGCACGTGTGTGACTTTAGGGAGAAGCGCACACACGGCACACAGCTTCTCTCTCCAGGGAGTGGCATTGAAAGCAGCGAGCTTCTCACTCTAGGGAGTGACTTTACTTTTGCGAGCCGAGTGAGCAAGCGGCAAGCTGAGTAAGTGAGCTCCCTGCATAGCTCCTTTGCAAGCCTCCTTTTGCCCAGCATGGTTGTGGGAGGTGGGGATTGGGGGGGAGGGAAATCGGACAGCCGAGCCCTCCTTTGCAAGCCTTCTTTTGCCCGGCATGGCTCCTTTTCAGGCCTCCTTTCAATCCCTGTACCGAAGCACGGGTAACAACAGCTAGTAATACATATAAGTTACAGCAATATTTTTCAAATTTGACAATTTAAAGACGTGTGGAGCTCAATTCTCAGAAATTCCCAGTCAACAAGTTGAAGTCCACAGATTTTAAAGTTGGTGGAGTTGAGAAACATTGATCTGGAGAGCTGATGGCCTCTTTAACTGGAAGTGTATCAGCAGAGGCTAAATCAACATCCAAGATGTTTTAACTTGGATTCCTATATGGAGCAAATGTTGGATTTAGTAGCACTGCAATGGGGTATTAATTCTACTGAACTACTCACTGGAAATACTTCCAAATCCAGAGAAGTAGGAATAGACTGTACTTCTTTGAAACATGTGGCATCATTTGTAAATACTCAGGTTTTCCTTCATCTTAATAAATTCTTTAAATTATATTAATCTAAGAAAGATGATTATTACTCAAGCAAAATGTTATATGGAACATTGGACAAAATAATTATGTTTGAGCATCTTCTTCATTAATGTAGGAATATAGTAGATAAGGATCTCTGCTCAGATACTGTGTAAGATTCTGGCATAACTGTGCAGCATGGCAAGCCAGGCCGCTCAAAAGAAAAAAGGCTGTAGGTCTGGAAGGAATCCAGAGAACATAGTGCAGTGAAAATTCATGAGCTCACATACACAATAACAACTCTATCAATTTCACATAAGACAGGATCCAATGGTTTGCTTTTCTATTCCTATTTTCCATTATTATGTAATGAAAATTAGACATGGCAATATTATAAAATCGTTGAGTCTAACTGCTGTTTCCTCTTACTGTACAATACTCTTTTTAAAAAAATTATTCATTTTTGAACAATAAACAGAAAAAGGAAAACTGTGCAATAATTGTTTCAATCAACATCAACCAACTGGGTATACATTTTTGTATAAATTTCATCAGTATTTATCTATCTTTTAAATACAATTTTAAACCTACTCCTTTATTTCCTGTCTGGTCATTCATTAAAAACAATTCCATATTATAAAATGCACTAATTTTCTTGCAACATCGAAGTCAATTTTAACATCCTATATAAATCAACAATCAGAAACAACTTCTCACTTATCTATCAATCCTCTTTCAAATTTCTCTGTTTTTACATCCATATGATATCTATTTTTATAAATAACCATCAAATAAGTTTCATATCCTATTTTACCAATATAAATCTAAATTTCAAATCCCTTTCCACATCTAATATAAAATATATTGATTCTTCTTTATCTAATTTATATAATTGAAAAATAGATATGATAAGAATGTAATCTAATTCAGTATCAAATCAATTTAACACATCCTAAACATTTTAAGTAGTATCTTATTTTGTAAAACATTCTAATATATTTTAACTATATAAAATATACTAATTCTTCTTTATCTTTCAATAGTGAAATCAATTTTAAACATCCTAGATATTTTAGATGGTATCATTTTTGGTAAAACATCCTATATAAATCACTTTTGCATTCTTATCCTATTTTTCAATTATATAAATGATCACCATATAAGCTTCATATCCTGATTTACCAGTACAATTCTAGATTTCAAAGTCCTTTCTACATCTACGATATTCTTATCTGTCCAAATTTTTCCCATATCTTCCAAGTTTGAATTTTCTTGGTATCATATATTGTATCTGCATCTCTCAATCTTCTCAACAAGTCCCCTCTTATCTTCCTCCGTGGTCTTGCATTTATTTCTCTTAAGTTATTTATTATTATTAAAATTTATATGCCGCCCCTCTCCAAAGATTCAGGGCGGCTCGCAACACATAAAAAAACCTTTCTAAAACATCCCAAAAAATTAAAAAACATTAAAAACCTCACGACACATTCACACCATTTATGGTCGGAATATATATCTCCTTACATATATCATGTTCGTTTTATATATTCCGTCTGTTTCATTATACATTTATCCATCTATAACATCCTTAGCCAGCACAATTACCACTTTCCTTTTTAAATCCTCTGGTCTTTGTTCAACTAACTTTCAAAACTTTAAGTAATAATTAAGTCTTTCCATTTCAAATGTAGCCAAGTCTCCAAAATTTGCTATTTATTTTATTTTGCTCTCTCCAATTTTTTGTAATGTTCATCCAGCTTTTTTTGACTTCTCCAATTCCTTTTTGATTTTGTACAATCCCATTTTGTTTTTCTTCCAGCTTTTGAGAAATCTTTTAAAAATTGGCATGATCTTTCTCAATTTGTTGATTAATCAGCTTCTCTAGGGATTGCTGGACTGTCTTTAACATCTCTTGGATTCTTTTCTCCATTTTTATTGTCATTATTTCTTATGTCTTAAAAGTAGAAATTCTTCTTGGCACTTTGCTCACTTTGCAACAAATTTACACACTTTCGTTTCTTTGTCTGCTAAGTCCAAATATTTGCTTTCTTACTTCAAAACAATTCACAGCTGTTCTTTCAAGGTCAGATTTTCCACTTTCACCACTGGGTGTCACTTTCAATTCTGAATACACAACAATATTAGATATAACTAACTTTGCCTTTTTAAAAAAGTCTTAAAACCTTTTTTAAATATTAAGATATGGAACTAAAACCTCTTTTTTAAAAAAGTTCATGTTGGTTAGAGTTATTTTCTTTTTTCTAGAACCTCTTTTCATTTAGAATACTTTTGTAGTTAATAAACCCTTTCGCATTCAGTCACCGTTTTTTTACCCTCCTTCTGGGAAATTTTCTCTTTTTAAATCTTCTTTTTAATCAGATACACAGTCTTTTTGAAGTAGGAATTTTTAAAGCTCATCCAGGTGGTTGGTCATTGAATCTGTGCTTTTTTTGTGGTTTGAGTTTTAAACTGCTTCATTTTTCCTCCTCAGCTCATCTGCGGCTAGATGCTGCATTTCATAGTCGGCTTTGTAGATCTTCCAAGGGGCTCTTTCTCGATCCCAGGGTAGTCATCTCCTTCCCTGAGATCGCAGAACATCCCCTCTCCTCCGTTGCCTCTACAGGGCAACTTTGGACTCGGAAACATTCCAATCTACGAAGTGTCAAGTAATCCGGCTCAGGAGCTCTCCAAGCTTTCGTGCTGCACCGTCCACCAGAAGTCTGCCCTTACTGTACAATATTCTTACCCTCCGAAGTAAAGCTAAAACTCAAGATCCTTGGCATGTTAAAGAGTTGTTTCTTTTTAAATGGAAGAGACCTGCAATGGTTTTATAACATAACATATAACCTACATCTATCCAGTGCAACAGAGCACAGAAAAGCTTTCGCCCCTATATTCTTCGAAAGCTCTTCTGCACTATTCAAAACCCATCATGGTTCACACCACAAACACAGAGAAGAATCTTTTGAAACCAATGCATAGTAGTATATAAATGTCCACTCCAGAACAGGGATAGGCAACATATGATACTCCAAACGTTGCATCCATAGAAAGCAAGAATAACAGTGAGAGATGCTGGAGTTACAGTTCAACAACATCTTAAGTACCAGAATATTCTTCACAGAATATGCTAGTTTGTAAGGTGTCATCTGACTCCTACATATGCTGGTACAGATCAATGTAGTAGCTCCCATTTGACTTACATTGTCAGCTTTTCACTTGAAGCCTGGCTTTGTACAAAGTTTGTACGTGGCATTTACCCGTGTAACTAAAATCACATGCTACAACAACATATGGCAGCTATTCAAAGACATTATACTGGAACAGGTCAGCGAACTCTTATACAACACAGCTCTATCTATTAGATTATATAGCAGTATTTTCTCTTTATCTGTTTCTTTAAATCAGATACAGTTATTATTATGCTTTTATACAACTGTTCTCCTCCAGAAATATCTTTCATAAAATTCAGTCCTCACATCACTGTGTCACTTTTGATATTTTTAGGAGAAATAATTTTAACATATAGATCAGCATTTCAAAAGAATTCTTCCATTTTGGTCCCTTCTTCTATTCTGGATATTTGGGGGTAAAATGAAAAGAGCAATGTTCTTCCTTGGGTTCAGTGGAACTTACTCCTAGAAGTACTCAATTTCCATATTTTTCCAAATGAGGTTGCATCAGTTGGGGAATATCCATTAATAGGATGAGTTGTGGTGAGAGGTGAGTGAGGCTGAATTCAAGAGTAGATGGCAGAATTTAATCTGTGACATCCCCTTACTTCTTCTTTTACTCCTTTTGGTAAGATAGTTTTTTACTAAGGATCTGAATAAATCACTCATAGAAGATATCTGAAATCAGCTCAAAGCCCCATATACTTGTGCTAAGGCACGCACACTGTCCAACTGCAGCATGTAGAATTTGAAATCTAAATATCTAGTAAAAAATCCTATACATTTCAGCAAAGAGGGGATAATAAATTTATTCACCCTTCCTGTTTTAATAGGCTATCCATCTTTATCCAATGTTGTTTATGAAGCATTAAATAAATGGCTTGTGATCAAAACATTTAACAACCTGTTTTTCTTTCCAGTTAAGCCTACCTGAGAATTATATTTCATAGTAGCACATATAGATTTGCTGACATTTTTAATACAATTCCAATCTGGCAGTTTCTTGAAGTTTGAACACATTTAATTTTAGCTATATTTGCAAACCCCAATTCTGTAGAGGATTTATCTCTGCAGAGAGAATCTTGAAGGATGATAATGTCCACATTTGTTAACTCTTTTGAGTATGTCATCATTATGCCACTTAGAGGGAGCAGACTGTCATACAACACAACTTGAAATCTCAAACTGTTACTTGAATATCCGGCAAGATCAGCTGAGGAATAAAATGAATGTTTTCCTTAAAAAGGCTAGTAAAAATTTTTACCCTTAGAATACTATTGCAGGAGAAAACCTGATAGCCTCTACTTGGAATCTTTAAAATTAAAATGAATATACAGTTCAGTTAAAGGGAAATAAGCAAGGAAGATAAATATTTGATGCTACATTTACTAACGGCAGCTAGGATAATATTCACAAAAAACTGGAAAAATGAACATATACCACAGGGACAAGAAGTTATCAAAAAATACTGGATTGTGCAGAATTAGACAGACTTGTAATGAAAATAAAAAACAAGGAAGAATCAGATTACTATCAGACTTGGTCAGAATTCTATAAATGGTTAGAAAATAAACAAGGAAATAAAAGTGGAAAAACTTGACTTAGGAATGAGTGATGGAACACAACCAAAACTACTAAAAAACTCAAAATTAACACAAGTAAGTAGAAGGAGAAGAATTAGATAAAGGGGACACACAAAAAATACATATATAGAGAGTTAGAAGGAGAGAGTGGAAGGATGAGAGCGAGAAGGTTAGGAAAAAAAGAGATAGAAAGAAAGAAAGAAAGGGAGAGAGAGAGAACAGTATGTAGAAGAGGGTAGAGAGGATGTTGGGAGGGATTGAGGAAGGGAAAGAAAGAAAAGAAAGAAGGATAGTTAGATAAGATTAAGATTAAAAGAAGATTAAGCTTTGAATGAAGGACAATTCGGAAAAGGCAGGAGAAAGAAAACAGATAATGAAAGAGATAAGAGGTAGAAAATGAAAAGAAAAATAGAACACAATTGGAATAGGACCAAGTAGGATTGGTAGAGAAAGTGAGAACGACGAAGGTAAAAGGAGAAATAGATGAGGTGAAAATAGATAGGAAGGGAGAGAGGAGAGACAGAGAGAAAGAGATTAGAATGAAGAAGAAGAAGACAAAAGAGGATATAAGGAAGCTAAGAGAAAGAAAGAAAAAAGTTAAGGAGGAAGAAAGGGAAATTTTGGGGAAATGAAAACAAATGTTATAATCGAAAATACAAAGTAAAGAATGGATGTATGCATATACTTTGGTTTCGTAAGGCCCATATCATATGACCAGCAAGAGGATAAAATATTTTTAAAGTCTCAAAAGCCCCGTTCGGAGCCAATAACATAGAATGGTCAATGACTAACGGAATTGAAACCAAAGTAACAACAATAATAACAATAATAAAAAAAGATTGTTCTGTTATATTTGATTCTACTTTATCTTGTGTTGATTATAAGTGAATTGATAAGGGCGGGAGGAACGGGAATATTTGTAAAGAACGTATGTAAGAGATGTATATATGTGAATGTGGTTTTTAAAGGTAAAAGTATTAAAGTATTTTCTAAAAAAATAAAAGGCTGATTTAAAGTTGCCAGCAATTGTCCATAGCTGTTGCCACATAACTATGCTGTGAAAGGGTTGATGGGTAGGCATAGATTGCAGATGGGTGCAAATGGGTTGATGTACACACCTCCCAAATCCCAACTGTGTGTTGTGTGGAAGTGCTGATTGGTTGGTTGGAACTTCCTGTTCTTTGCTGTTTGAATGCCCCCTAGCTAGAATGTTACATTTCCAGAAATATAAATGGAATGCCTATGCAACTGTTCCCGAACAACAGACCGCATATGTTCCCTGACATGAAAAGCCAGAAAAGTCTGCTCAACCCTTAAGACAGAAAAATCAACTGTAATCAGAGTTATTGTAGTGGAAATATCATAAATTCCTTCCATGTTGAAAATGTATTATTCCTGACTTGTCATTTTCTTCAATGTGGTAGTCAGGAAGCAGGCTGGGCTCTAACAAATCAAGGGCTTGAGCCCAAAGGATACGCATGTGCATGAAATGCATAAAATGCTCATTGAAGATAAAGATACAAATGTAAATCAATTTCAAATCACAGAGAGCTGAAAGAGAATATTGAGGCCTTCAGTCTCTTCCTCTACACAGCAATCCAACATTTCAAGTCTGTTTAGCTTCTACCTGAATACATACAGGGAAGAAGTCATGATCTCATGTCATGAGATATCATTTTCTACACCTAATGAGATAATGCATTTGAAACAAGAGCTTGATTAAAAGCAGATTACACTGTACAATAAATGGTGACTTTCTTCACAGGGTTTAGCTATATACATCCTTGTACAGGAGCATCCAATCATTTATTTCCTGATCTCTTTTTAAAAGACTGACAAGATTCTGTGCTCTTTATGTCAACATGGATATGTGCGCACAAATCTTTTTCTCTACCTTGGAATTAGAAGCTGCTTTTTTGTTTTTTAAAAATCCTGGTAGCTCAGATCAATTTGAATTTGGCTTAACCTGAGGTGAGAATTCAGTCACATAGTTTAAAATAGGCCATCACCTCCTATATCCATTGTTAAAAAACGGTTGTGAACCTATTTTTCTCTCTGAATATGCCTAATGCATATACACATTCTAAACTATAATTTCACCTTTTGACTGGAAAGAATTTTAAAAATGAAAAAAGAGAACAATGTAATGATGCTCTACCTTTCAACATAAACAAAAGTGCCCCACTGCTAAAACAACATTCTTGTCTTTAGTTTAGTTGGGTCTTTAGTTGCATTTTTGTACTCTTTGGATGTCAACAAAATTATTTCTTCTCAACTACCACTCCTAGGAAATTGTTCCTTTTGCAATTTAATTCTCTCAATGTTCTACTAATAATGATGCAAGATGTTTGCCCCTTGATTTAGCTTACATGTGGAAAATTATATTCAGAAACGTGTGTGTTCAGGGAGAAGAGGGTTAGTCTTTCCTTTTTCCTTTATTTCTACTGAAAATTCCCCACCCCAAGCTTAAAAATGTCATTTCCCCAACTCTTTAAATGTAGATATATTTTTTTAAAAAACTATTTTTTCACATTTCAAATAAAAGATTATATCTCTTCTATCAAGCATTTGGGGATAGGGGTAGGAACTGTTCGTTGGGACCAATGGACAATTACTTCTGTAAAGTACATTTTGGGCCAAAGACTCCTGGAATATGCTTTGAAACACTGACAGGTGTAAATGTGATGCACATGTAGTCTTTATCTAATAATGGATGGAAGAACTTTTACAAATAAGTTGTTCATCCTTGCGGGATTACAGCATCTATTTCAAATTTTTAGAGATCTCATGAAAGATTCTTTTTTTAAAAATAGTGCTTATTGAAAAATTTAATTACAATAGTAAAAGCAGACAACCTAAATAGTAAAAGTAGATACAAACTGAACTCAAAGAGAAAAAACAGAGATGGAAGGAAAGAATAAAAAGTACATGGAAAGAAAAAGGAAAACAAATAAGAAAGTAAATTGAAGTCAAAGAAATATTTAAAGAAGTGCTTTATGAGCTTCATCACAAGGATAAACAAACTTAATTGCTCCACTCTCACAAGGTTACAAACAAATAGGCACTTCTTCCTATTACCCATTCCTTATCTATATGCAAATCCATAAATCATCAACTTTTCAATCCTTGTCTCAGCAAAAAGTCCATTAAGGGTTTCCAGAGCTTTATAGAAATATGTCTTATTTTATTTTAACCTTGCTCAAACAAGCCAACTTTGTATTCCTTCCTTATACTTCCCACAATCTTGCTGTTCAATTCGTTTTGATCTCTCTTCAGCTATTCTTTTTCCTATCCCAAAGGCTTACAAACCTTTATAAATCCTGCAAATGTTCAAGAGAGACTGTGAATAGGCCTGATTTGTGACCTTCAGTTAATTTTCTTTATTTGTTTTCAAGGATGAAAAATGAACCAAAGATTTCATGTTGAAGTTAGCAATTTAGAGCCTATTCAATAATTTAAAAGACAGCTCCCAAAGTTCCTTGCCTTGATCATAGAGATTGGATATCCTAAACATCGGAGTTATACCATGTGATTTATTTTAGCACTGACACCTCCTGCTCTCATCTTGTAGTATTTAGGATGCTATGAAAGACTGCCTTTTCACTCTCAATTAGGATTGCTCTGTTTATCTATCTTAATTGGTGGGAAGGGAGATGCAGCTGTAATAGTGGCTACTTTGTATGACTGTAAAATAATCTCTTATTGATATTAATTTTCAATGACTGTTAGGTTTTATGAGTTTGAAAAGCCTGGTTTAAAGGGAAAAACAAGAAATTTAATTTCAAAGTGTCATTATGGTCAAGTATTAAAGATGGAATTTGGAAAAAATCCACTGATATTCTGAAAAAAGATACTAATTAGCTAAAGCACTGCCATCTTTTTTTCTTAAAGTATTGTTGTAGATTACGTTTTATCAATTGACTTCATTTCATCATATATCACCAATGTTCATCATTGCTAAGTTAAATTCCCATTATATTTATTATTTTTATGTTCTTGTTCTGCCTTACTGCTAATTGAATAACTACAATAGAATAAGCATTTACTCAACAGAGTTCTGTTGGACTGGAATGGCACATAAATTCCAATAAATAAGCAAGCAAGCAAACATTTATATTTCCATGGCAGTGTCTGAGGCTGTGCCAATCTACTGAATATAATTCTGATTTGTAAGATGCAGGCAACAGTGTTGTCTTGCAATGTTGTGTCTAGATTAGATATACAGAACAATTTAAGCATGCTTTGGACAAAACTGGGTTTTAGTTGTTTCTGAGGTGACCTTTAGCAAATGGACTAAAACTGATTGGTTCTGTTGTACCATTAACAAAAATGCTACATGTGGCACAGAATGCTACGCTAGCCATAGCATTTCCTTTTTTGTTAGAAAAGTATGAGAATGGCTTCCAAAAACCAAAAATATGTGGAGAAATAGGGTGGCATAAATTAGATTTAGCAGAAAGTTCATTTTCTTTCTCCAATGACTTTACTATTGTGGTATACTATTACATGCTTTCTGTGTTCTAAATACTATTACTTATCCTCCCCCTCAAGAAAAAGTATAATTGGATGCATGTTTTTATGTTTGTATGTATATATTTCCATACATTCAAGAGACAGATGGGCAATCTGCAACCCACAAGCTGCAGGAACCTTTTTGGCATTTGAGAATTAACTTCATATTTTGTTGCCAAAATACCAATGCTTTGTGGCATGAACTGCTACTTTTTCTTTAAAAAATTAAAATGTCATGAGCCTGTCTTCCCAAAATGGGTTGAAATATTCTATTCCTCTACATAATGACATTACACCATGACTAGATATGCTGCCCATGGCCCTACAGTAAACATATTAAACATAATATTTTAAAGTGTAACTTCAATATTTAAATTAAATTAAAAAATCATTTTAAATGAAGATTATTTCAATCAGTTTTCAATACTTTATGAATTCTGTGTTTTTCTCTCTATTCCAACCTGGATTTGCCAACATCCTCTTAGAAATCCAGCAAATATAGAACACAGCCTCTATATAAGTACCTCTTATCATATTTGTGTACACACAGAATGTGAAACAGGGTCTCGTAGTCAAGGGTGATATTAAGTTTTAGTGCTCAGAGTACCATCAATGCAGATCATAATGAGCATGGGTACTCGTCCATTATATTGATTTCTACACTCTCAAAATCATTGCCTTGTGGGTTATTTTGATAAGCACTCTTGATGTGTTGTCTAAACTAAAGCATCCTGCTGGGGTCTGATTTTTATAAAGTAATTGCACATATTTTATTTTCCTTCTTTTCTTCCATCAGCACAACCCTATCTTCTGTCCATGCTGAGGTACACGAAAAACTCCTTTTATTACTGACTTACAAAAGAAGCTGCCATTCCACCATAACAACCTCCTATTAAATGGGCCTGAATTATTAATTGAAGATTAGGAGTGTCCCAATAAGTTTCTAGCATGGATTCCTTTAACCCTCAGCACCATTCCATGAAATGAACAGACCTGCATGAGATTCAGCAGTTTTGAATTGGAAGTAGTCAATCCATTTTTTATTGGAAGAAGGTCAGAATTAAAGTGGATCAGAGGCAGATATATAATTGGATCTGTCATGGATAGATAAATTAAAATAACTAATGGGTGGCAGGAGTCTGATAATCAAAGCTGGAAGTGAGTGAGATTTAAGTTTTTCCTCTATTTTCCTACGGTTTCTTAATCCATTTAAATGAAGGTTGTGAAAAAGATTTATTGAGGTTACTTGATTTGAAGGTGATTTCTTTGACTTACTCCATCAAAGGAAATGTAGAAAACAAGGAACGCTTTTATTTGTTGGATCAACAAAGTATATCATCTGTTGTGTTCTGTTATGCCCCGTGTTCACTGCAGCCCGGCTGAGTGAACCAACGCGACAGCCCCGATTGGCCAACTGGAGAGTCACACAACAGCATCAGTCAGGTCCTTCATCAGCTCTCTCTCTCTCTCTCTCTCTCTCACACACACTAACACACACACACACACACACACACACACACACACACACACACACACACACACACACAGGTATACTGTAAATGTCTTCTCTAATATTTTTAAAAGACAAGTATATTGAGAATTGCAATTATTTGTTACAATGACCAATCATTTTGTTGTTATTTGTTCACTTTTTTGTTATAGCAATTCTTATGTGGTTTTTTCCTTCTCTTTGACAATGTATTTTTTTGTGTTTGGCTCTTTTTCTTTTTGTTGTTATTTAAAAAGCAACAAACAAAACATAGTGAAGTAGCCAGTTAAGGTGCATTGGCCCTGCCTTGATGCTTTATAACAGGAGTCCTCAACCCCCCAGGTCATGGACTGGCAGTGAGCCACAGCATGCCAGCAACCGGGTAACACAAACAAGTCATGCCCCATTCACAAGATGCAGGCAGCATGTAAAACCATACCTCTAATGGTCCAGAGAAAAACATTTTCCCATGGAACCGGTCCCTGGTGCCCAAAAGGTTGGGGGCCACTGCTTTATAAACAGGTTACATTATCTTTCACAACTGAAATCAAACACTCTAGCAGGTTACACCCACTTTGCAAAGGCCTAGTTTTAACTCCCTGAATCTTTATGAGGAAACAAGTTTGTTTCCTCATTAAGTTCCTAGGGTTTTTTCTGACCGAGATATCCCAGTAATCAAGAAATAGTACCTTCTCTTCTCAGCACTATGTCTTTTCTGCTTCTTCTATAAAATTGGTGATGTACTAAAACAAAAGCGCATCTAGCTGTCAATTCACCAACATCAATGGGTGTGATTTTCAGCTTCCATTCATGATTTCATCATCACCACCATTTTGATAACCATCTTATCTGCCTTTTGATTTCTAGACTTGCCAGCTTCTACACCTCTTCCTCTGTTTTCTCCTTCACGTCCTGGAGTTGCTGAGAGACTCCCCTCCTCACACATGCAGTTACATCATAAAGCAAACTCTGACCTTATCTACTTGCATTCTGACATCTGGCAGTTTCAGATTTACAAGATTATGTTAATGTAACCTGCAGATCAAAACTTGCCTATTATTCAGCTATGGTGTTCTCCTCCTTTTATCTGATCATCTAAGCAGCATCTCTTCCCCTCATTACCCAAAGCTATTCCCCTATATCAAATTGCTCTTAGAGAAGGAACTTTGTGGGGTTTTCTTTTTGCTATTGTTATATTGCTTTATTTTTTCTTCATTTTTTAATTTTTATTCACTAAATAAATAAAGATAAACAAGTAACAAATATATCACTGAAATGACATATAGGCCCTTGCCAATAATACAAATATTTCCCTTGCAGTGATAAGATGGAATATAGCAGCATGATTGGTTGGCAGTTAGAGATCTGTCAGATCTGTTTCAAGAGGAAACTTTGGCTTTGATGTCTATTCTGAAATGAAGCCACTAAAAGTCCCAGAGCATCAGATGGATTGTTTCAAAAACTCAGCAATATCCAACTGGCTGTCATGGCAGAGCTGCAACACTTCTTCCCTCAAAGGAAGAAAAATATACAGCTGGTCAGTTTTCCTCATTTCCATGGAAAAGAGAAAGATAAAAGACAAGACATTCCCTCAAGATCATCCATTTGAGCCTACACATATGGATCATGTGTTTGCTGGGCAGGGATTCAAACCGGGCACGAGTATGGCTTCTGGCCTCCAAATCTTAAAAAAATGAAATTAGGGTGGAGGACAACAATTTCTCGACACAGGATGCAGGTAGTGGGGTTCATAAGGTATAAAGTAGTCTGGTTAATGGAATATGGAATCAGTCTGCTGATTGTTCCAGCTAAGAGATGTTTAAGCCCTGACAAATAGGTTCAACATCTACTGCAGCAGACAGTTTCTCTTTAAATGGTAAATCTAAGCCTCCTTCATTCCAGCTTAATTCTGAACTAACAATGTATCTTGTTATAAGCAGTAGAGTTTGTGGTTGGAAATTCTTGTTTTATGGGATCATCAAACTTAGTGCTTAGGAGCAAAGTTGGTTTGGTTGTCCAAAATCACACTGTTCTCTAGCAACAGAGGGACTTTCATTTTCACAGTTCCCCCCATGGTCGTCAGCCCCCTACTTGTGTCATCTCCGTCTCAGGGAGCACCTCGCTCACCTCCAGGGCGGCCCCATCGGCCGGATCCAAGCATGCTGTGGGCCAGATTAGGCTCGCGGGCCTTGTCTTTGACATAAGTGAAATAGCAGTTCAGGAGGAAACTTTTCATTGAACTTTGAAATGGTTAAAAAAAAAAACCTTCAGATTTTTCATATATTGGATAGATGAGGAAAGAGATCCTATGGTTAATTTGGTTTTTAAAAGAACAAAAACTATCATCAAAGGAGATACTTGATTTCTATTAGGCTCCACAGAAAAACCGCACGCATGCTATATTACTTCACATTTAGATTACTTTCACCTAGATATTCTCTTTTGGAGATCATTACATATATGTAACTCAAACTGTCAATAATTATGCAATGCAGAAAATGCACATATGGCTAAATTAATCTGTACGTGATAGCCCTCTGATATCCGCAAACAGTACATTCACATATTATGTGCATATCTCTGTCTGTCCACTATTCAACATGGCATTTTAAAAAATCTCTAAAATATGAAAGATAATGCTCTCTGTGAGTATACATGTATATGCATAACCTTCACTATTTCAATACTAATTCACCACTAAATTCTAAACCTATGCTAGCAGAAAATTAATAAAAATTCAAAGTCCCTGAGATGTGCAGCTGCCAAAGTTGAGAATGAATGGGAATTACAATTCTCCAATTTTAAAAAAATGATAAGGAATCCATTTGTTTTCTCCTTAGACACACTGAAATGCATTCCCTCCTCCTGCTCTCCATTGTTTTCCTTATTAGAACAGCAATGGTAGCCCATTGCACCAAGCCAGCAAACTAGAGTTTAAAGTGCTAAGTATAAATGTTCCTTAGTAACTAGGGTGGAGAACCAATTATAACTACCATGTTTCCCCGAAAATAAGACACTGTCTTATATTAATTTTTGCTCCCAAAGGAGCCCTAGGTCTTATTTTCG
>JANHFO010009541.1:105544-122048 GCA_032468095.1 Pareas carinatus | reverse complement strand
AGGTCTTATTTTCGGGGGATGCCTTATATTCCTCCGAGAGGCAAAAATGTAGGTAGGTCTTATTTTCGGAGGATGTCATATTTTCGAGGAAACACGGTAGTAATTGTTAACTTTGAAACTTGTTTCACCCTAGAAAGCTATTTTGCACAGTTCTGGATATATACCTCTTGAGTTTCAATAAGTTTTGGGAGTTATACTGAAATTTATTTTTCTCCATCATGTTTGCTAATATTTTCAAACCTTTCTTACTGGGTGGGAAAACAGAAACAGCAAAGTCTTTTGCAGCTAATTACAATGACATCAAAACATATATCATGACTTCATGATGTTCCTTACATATGTGACTTTGCAGTGTAAATACACAAGGGATCACATTTGCACTGCATGCATGCTTTGTATCTTGCCCTCTCTTGTCCCCTTCTTCAAACAACCAAACCAGTGGGAGACAATAGCTGCTGCTATGCCTGTGCATTAAATCATTCAATCTTAAAAACAAGGCATTTTGATGCATCTTAACTAAGTAGTCACTTTGTTTTAAAAGTTCACGCTAGAATCTTCATAAAAATACGTGCCCACTTGTACAGTGTGTGCTGACATTAATGGAATTTCTGAGGTCAGAGGGGAGTGTATCCACATCCAGTCTTAATCATCTCAAAAATCAATATGCATTCTAATCCCAAGGCCAGAAGCATGGAGAATGGATACCATCCAGAAGTTAACTAATATGGGGACTAATCTATGATGTGCAATGTACTGTTGAATTGAATTTGCAGTTTTAGGTTCACTTAGTTGCAAGCAAATCCCACTGCAACTAATAACATGTACTCCTAAAAAAACATGCCTAGAATGAGCCTTCAACAGATTTGCTAGAAGAGATTCTAATTAAATACCTTAGTTGGAATTATAAATCATAGTAGAAGGTCTTCAAAATTTGCAATCAGATACAACTGATAGCAGTTAGCTGAACGGCAAAAGGAGATGAGATAGACTGTCTTTTCCAACTTGGCAAGCCAAGCCTTTTGGCTCAAACTCAGTTTTCAGGGCATCAAATACGCTTGGGTTGCTGCAGAACTAAGACAACCATTTTACACTCAAAGTGAGTTTTTCCTGGAATGTGATATATTTATATTGTTATTTAGCCTTGACGGAATCTCTACTAATTGTTTTCAGATCCACCGGGTACATTCAAAGGAAGAGATCCATAGCCAAATCTCCCTCACAAAGTATCACAATCACAATCAGAATTTATTTTTCCAAGTATGTCTGGAGACACTCTGTCTCCAGTGTATATGTATATTATACACATATGTATATTCTAGTGTACTGGTTGAAAGAGATTATATCTTTTCCCATGATTTCAGCTTAACTATCAGAAGGCTACATCCCACCACAGGTCAAGAAAGGCAACTGAAATACAGCAATAGTTTCTCCAGCAATCATTAAGAAAGAAAATAAGGACTCTGAAAAGCACAGCAAAAAGAGAATTCCATCACGTCTCCCCTTACATTTGCTTAAATATAAGTATCAAAATATCACCAATATGTTCGCAGCACATCAGAAATTGAAGGTTATACCTTTTTACAACCAACTCCCAAATTAGATATATCGAAAATGCTATAATAGACAAAGGGTGATATTTGCAACAGTATTTTTCCCTGTGCATATATTACATTTATAATAGAGGGCCCCTTCATGCTGTCTCCTAATTTTACTTAAGATTTACAGAAACAGACTCTGCAAAAACTCTACTCAAATTCTTTAATACTTTAATGCTTTGATAAATACCTCCTAAATCTCAGGATTATGTTATTGGTACTTTTTGCTGAGCTAAACCAAAGGCTAGTTATTTTTCTAGCGCTCCCCAGTGATATAGTGTATACATTATATTTTTATAATATTTAACATTTATACAGCACTTGAGACTATTCTGAAAATTGAGCATCTATACAACTTTAGTCCAATGAACTGAGAAGGCTAGGTGGGGGAATTCGAGAGATCAATTTTATAAAGTGGATTCATCCCTCATTTTGCAGATGTAGTTCCTGAGAAAAAAAGCTTTTGCTCAAAAACATCCTGGGATTTCATGATAGAAGTGAGACTTTGACTGAGAGCTCCCTTATTTGTAGCTCAATTGCTTAGCTATTTTATATATTACTAGCTTTTTGTATACGTGCTCTACTACGGAGATTAGTCCTTCCTTCCTTCCTTTCCTTCCTCCCTCTTTCTTTCTGTCTTTCTTTCGCTCCCCCTCTCTTTCTCTCTCTCCCCCTCCATTTCTTTATTTTTCTATTTTTATTTATTTGTTTCTTACCCTCCCTCTGTCCCCTCTCCCTCCCTTCTCTCTCTTTCCCTTTCTCCCTTCTCTCTGTCCCTCACTCACCCTCCCTCTTCATCCCTCTTCTCAGGTCTCTCTCTTCTCACTTCTCTGCCTTAGCACCTTCCCTCACTGTTCTCCTCTTTTGCTCTCTCTCTTCTTCTGTCTCTCCCTTCAGCCAGCAATCTCCTCTTCCGTAGTTGTTAACTTTCCTCCTTCAGTGTGTATTACTTTCCTGCTCTGCGATCCTTCCTCCTTCCTTCCAGCTCTCTCTCTCCTTTCTCTGTCTCTCTCCCTTCCCTGTCATTCTCCTCTTCCTCTTTCCTTTGCCCTTTAGTTTCTCCTTAGTCTTGCCTTTTTTGGTGCAAATCTCTTCCCTTTCCCATTTTAGTGCACCCTGTCGGCCAGCTGTTTGGCGGTGTTTGCACCCTTCCTCCCCAATCCTTCCTTCTTCCTTCCAGCTCTCTCTCTTCTCTCACTCCATTCCTTGCCATTCTCCTCTTCCTCTTTCCTTTGCCCCTCCTTCCCATTGCTCCAGTTCCCTGGCAAGAAGCTTATACCTTCAAGTCCCAGGGTCAGCACGTGCACAGTGGCTTCAGAGGCAGAGAGAAACTCCAATCAGCTTGACTCTTAGCGCAAGTACAGTAGCTTCCTTGGTCGTGTTTGACAATAAATGGTAAATAGCTCCTTTAAAAATTAATATATTTCAGAAATTGGTTTTGTGGTTTGCTCCTAGATGTGAAGAAAAGGGGTGTAGAAAGTGTCATTAGTGTAGCTTTAATGGTTTTTGAGATATAGTTATGAGTCAGTGAGTGAACAGTGAGTGAGTGAATGAGTCATTTTTGGTGTTTATTACTATAGATTTCAGCTACATTGGGCTCAACCAGAGTCTCAATCGTGATGGAGAGGTCCTCAATATCCCTCAGTAATGGGCATTTCTTTTCATCTAAATGTCAGCTTCACTCGATCCTCAAGTCTATTAATATTTTTAGGCCAAACCTGTATAATAAAACTATGTTCATCTTTAAACACATCACAAGTGAGAGGAAATGAATAAAAGGCATCTCATTTTCACTGTGTGAGAAGCATAAAATGTATTAAGTGAATGACATATTTTTATTTACTATTGCAGCAAGTTAATAGATAAGAATTAGGGGAAGGCAAAACTATTACTGTCTCAGTGTGAATAATAACAAATCACCCAAAACAGCAGTCATCTCAAGGCAGTAAATAGCCATAATTCAACTTGTACTGTTATTCCCCCAAAGGTCACTCTTGATTCAGATAGCAGCCTTTTTGGAGGGGCTGAAGTTTTCCAAATTATTAATATGCAAGCACACTTGCCTCACAGGATATGCATACATGTTCTATTGGCTGGCCTTCATTTATGTCCTTCTGTTTGGATGGCACCCTGCCTAATAATAAAATATGATGGACTTTGATGAGCAGCCAACATTTGTCTCTTTTCCCTACTCTACACTACGTGATCAGACATTGCAATTCGGAAATGCAATTTGAAAAATAAAGTTAAAGCATCACATCTTTGGCAGTCTGTAGTGTATTTAATTTCAGTACAGTACTTGGAGTCCACCCTGAAGCATGTTTTACTGACAAAATCAACAATTGCCACAAAGCCCTTTAAAATAACATTTCTGAGGAAAACATACCTCAGAGACACAAGGTCTAACATAAATATAAATGACTTATTATGAGAAGTTTTCTTACATCTTCAGTGCATTGTAACAGACTAGAAGAGAATTTCCCAAACTATGAGTATACCTCCCCTAGCAATGTGCAGACAGAGTCCAGGGGAGGTGTGAAGAACCTCTTAGTTGCATTTTACAATAAATCGACCTTCCCCAAAGTTTTATTGTATTGTTTTCATTGTTCTGTATGTTCATTTTGGTGTTTAGATTTTTAGAAGGGAGATGTGTATTTTAAGTTGACACTAAAGAGAGGTATGATGGCAAGAAGTTTAGGAAATCCTGTTGTAGAAGTAGCTTGCTCAACACCACCAAGGGATCACATGACCTTAGGACACAGCAATGGTCACAAGTATGAACTATCTGCCAATCATCTGAATTTTAATCACATGACCATGGGAATGCTACAAAGGTTGTAGCTGTGAAAAACGATTGTAAGTCACTTTTTCCAGTGCTGTTGTAACTTTGAATGGTCACTAAATGAATTATTGTAAGTGAAGGACTACTACCCATATAGAGATAATTTTGCAAAATAATTCATTTCTGAAATATTATCTACATAGACATTATTCAAATATAGTAATTTAGACATATATTAAGACAAGAAGGAGCTTTGAAAGAGTGTCACATTAAGCTATAAAAATAATCATTTTTTAAACATTCACATTTCTTCCCATACTAATCTTATTTGTGAATCTGATAGCAGTCGAAATTGCAACTTCTGCTAATCTTAATTATTAAAGAAACAATAATACTTTTTTCTTTTTATAATAGAACTATTTTTATAACAATTTATTGGAGATTATATTTACAGATAATACTAAAACCATTGTGTGTGTGTGTGTGTGTAAATAAATGAAGGAAAGAAAAAGAAGAAATCTCCCTCTTTATTTTCAGCAGGTATAATCAACATTAATAACATCACTCTATCTCTTAAAATAAAACCAAACAACTCTTCCCATACTATACCACATTCTTTATAAACCAATCTCTATAACCTCATCTCTCCATATTAATGGAAAATTTTTGGTGAATGCCATGGCAAACTGACATCTCTAGGAAAGAGGCACAACACAGAAACCCAAAACAGCAACCAAAGGCTGAATTCGGACTTACAAAATCTCTCCAGAGAAAGGAGAGATTTGAAGATTACCCATAGTACTCCAGACAGCTGGATTTTTAAAGCAGACAGCAGGAACTGCATTTTTGTAGTTGGCTTGTGATCAGTTGAGAGTTGTGGGATTTCACTAACCTTTTGTAACTAACATAGCCTATATCAGTGATGGCTAACTTTTTAGATACCGAGTGGCCGGACGAGTCGCGATTAAAGAGTCGTGGCTCATGATGTCATTGTCTGGCACCACTACTCTCTTTCTGAGCATGCGCATGGCCCTGTGACATCATTGCCTGGTGCCACTACTTCTTTCTGAGCAGGCTCAGCTCTGAGGTGATGCTGGGGTGACTTGACTCACGTGCCAGCAGAGAGGGCTCTGACTAGGAATGGTTTAAAGATTTTACTTGAAGAGAGGAAATGGGGAATATGTTTAAATACAAATAGAGATATAACTATAAAAGAAAGAATTCAAATTGGATTTAGTATGTATGGTTTGCATAGTTACGTCGTTATTTCTGAACATTCTTAATATTAATTTTCTAATAAGCCTGATAATGAGAATGGGAGATATTGCCTTGAGCTTTTTAGCTCATTAATCAAAATTCCTTGTGTCATCTTGCAGCTAAACAGGGCAGAAATATGTTCTTAGGTCCTCTGGATAAAGGAAGAAAAGGAGTTATTATGCAATGCCAGCAGCATCATTAAGTGCAGGTTTTAATTTTTTTAGATGACACCTTTCTATTCTATCATTGTTAGAATGAATTTCACATTTATTTGGTTATTTTTATACCTTGCAAACAAAGCATCTACTTGGTTTTCCTACCTCTGTTCCCATTTGTGGGTCCAACAACTTGAAGGAAAGGAAAAGAAGGAAAAAATATTAAATAACAAGAACCGCAACACTAATTATACATTCATGTTGCACTTGGCTTCATTTGAGTTTTTACAGGCAGAGAAATAGTTTCAGTGGATTTATGGGTAGTGAGTGGGGGGGAAAGGGGAGGTTCTCAGGCTTCCTTTAATTTCATAGAAATGCAAAATGATGGCAGTCATTCTTTCCTACTTAAAATCAGGATGACAAAAAAAATTCGCTTTGTTGTGACTATTTGCCAGTTTATGTCATTGTAATTTTCTTGAGCTCTAGAGAACAAAAGAGTTGCTGACTTTTTAGAGAGAGTGTTATGACAATAAGTTCTTTGATTCTAACATTTCAAGAAACAGTATTCAAAAATAACAAAGCTATTAATGTTTCTATTGCTTGAAAAAAGATGTCCAAATCCTTGCAACAGCATGGTATAAGGAATATCAAGTAGTCTACATCAGTAAAAGATGCAAAGGAATGCAATTTTAATTTGGTTCAGTTTTCTATTTAATGACTTCATTTCTTATTGCTGTGCATCTCATTTTTCCTACTCCCTTGATGTATGCACCAGTTACAAATGTGAAAATCCTAACCTCCATAAATTTATGGAAATGGTGTCTAAAGAAATAAATGTGGACTCAAACCCGCATTTTATGGATATGAGAAACAAGTTTGTCTGTAGACATTTTAAAAAATAATTGTATAATACTATAAAGTACTCATGCAGATATGCAAACACCCCTCATTATAGGTTAATTCTCATCAAAAGCAGCCCCTGATATGACTCTCAAGTTACAGATCATTTTCAAGAAACTGCTGGCACATCACATTTAAATTGTGCTCACTATTTTAGACAAAAGAAAAGCTGAACTAGAATTTGTCAGCATTAAAAGAAAATAGATTAAACATATTTGTCTGCTTCAGATAGGCTTTTAAACTTAATAGAATAGAGAATCTGGAACCAACACAATACTGAAACAAACAAATAAATAAATCCCAGAGCACTGTTGCTTTCCTTCAGGTTCTACTTTATTTACCTGCATGGTCTAAGATTATCTTTGCATTTCACATAAATATTTTGACCGCTTGGGCAATACCTGAGCATAGATTATAGAACTAACACTAAAATTATATGGCAGCTTAGTCAAGAATAGTTGCTGAGGTTAAGAAAAAGATTCATTTTCCTTTTTTTCTTTTTTTTTGGGTGGGGTTGGATGGAGACAAAAGTTCTCTGCTCACTTTTGAGTTCTATTTATTTATTTATTTTATTTATTTTAATCAAATTTCTATACCGCCCCTCTCCATGTCTGTGTCTGAAGAAATAAAAGCTTTCAAACACATTCTTTTCTTCAGATTGTTACATAGATCAATCAACGCCCCAATGAGCATTGTTTACCAAAGAGGGAGGGAGGGAGGAAGGAAGGAAGGAAGGAAGGAAGGAAGGAAACCTGTTGCTGAAGGAAAGATTGGGAAACACAAAGATTTAACTTATATTCATGCTTTTGATACTACCACTAACCAGTATCATACAGCTTTCTTCAGATAGCAATATGGAGATACTATTAATTAAAATTCAAACAATTCATCTAGGACCTTTTAATTGTACAGAAATGATGAAGGTGAAATTTCAACTTGCATGAAGATCAGAGTTTGAGAAAATATTCTTCTGCCACCTTCCTTTGTGCCGATAGGTTTTAACAGGCAAAGAGGAAAGCCAATAAAATCAACAACTCTTCATCTATTGTGGATACTTCCCTCATACAATTATTATTAAGAAATGTCCATGTTAACATGATAAGAGTAGTTGAGCATACATTGTTCTGGCAGTGCCTTTAGTAAATGCCCTTGGTCATAGAAGTAAGTTTCCAATTACTACCACATATATAATTAATGCCGTTAATTGCTATAATGTCAAGGTTGCCATCATTCAGGACTGTATTAACTACAGACCTCTATAGCACATCCAGTATTCTCTCTAGAGAAATATAACCTGCTAGTAGAGTTAAAAATGGCAAGTTTGCAGCAAGATAAGGGAAGCAATAAAGTGGTAAGAAAGATGAAAAAGTGAAGATGTGGGATGAAATTACACTTCTAACACAATAACAGAGAAGCATATTACTGAAAATGATTACAGAATCTGTTCTGTATACAGCATTTTTATTGCTCTTGCTTTATATTTAATCATTCACATCAAATGAGATAGGTTAAAATTTTATTTCTGTGTCTGTGTTAGTATATATATAAATTGGACTTTTGATACTGATGCAGGAGTCGATCCAATCAGAAAGCTGGATACCTATTCTCTCATATTACAGCCTCCTGAAAAGGTAGATTTAAAAAAAATGTAACATGGGCTGATGCTTAAGTTCAGTATGAGATATATAACATGAAGGCACAGCAGAACATATTTAATATCAGCTGTAGTTTCACTTACTGTAGAATGGATTTCCGAAATCTCCTCTCATATAAATATTTTATAGCTAGATTAAAAGTTACAGATTCTGTATGGAACATATTTTTCATGACCACTAATGCTAAAGATTTTTGGACTGAACTTTAGGTTCCCTTTTACATTTCTATAAATATATTCCATTTTTCAAGAATTCAAACAGCTGCTCATAAGCTGTGGATCTGAAGATCCATCCAATTTTGAGTCTTTATGATGCTGCTGACATTAAATGTGACCAGATACAGATAAGATACACCAAGAGAAGCTGAACCTATTGAGCTGGTGGGTAGAATATCATTATTGTGCCAGGATTATCCTAAAAAACACAATTTTAATATTGTGCATTCCCAGCAGTCAAGAAATACAAAAATAGTTACTGAAATAAGAGTTAAAGCTATCAAAAGCCATTGCAACAATTTCCTTCAACATCTCCATATTTCCCATATATCAAAGTAGTAAGTATTGCACAGTGATACCATTCTATGCATAATCAGAGAAGGCAGGGACAGACCAGTCACCATCTGCAAGTCCCATGGTGCATAAGGCATCTGAATCAGTCCATGGTCTTCATCTGAAACAAACGCCCCAAAGCCTCTGCTTTACTAATTAAAGTCACCACCATAAACCAAGAATTTCATTTGTAGAACTTCCAAGTCATAAATGTGTCTTCGAATATTTATGTTCCAGGCTTAAAAAGAGTAACTTTAAGAAAATGAATTATAGCCTTTCTGGGTTTTTTTTATTTATGCATTTTTGTTTTCATTATGTTTTAATCCAAGTTGCATGTAAATCAACTTCCATCTTCTAGTGAATGGCAGCGTATCAGGCCAATAGCCCAAAAAAAAGTAGAAAGGAAAAATGATTTTAAAAATTAAAGATGCAGTGAAACAACTCTAGATACAGGTACCCCTCAAGAGCGTTACGACACCCATGGTTTGCAAATGTAAGTAATGAGCCATAGAAATGAGACAGAAAAATAAAAATCTCAATTATCAACGACAGTCAACCCACAGCCAAAGAAGTCTGAAGTCTGAGTTCCATAGAGTAAGAATTCAACTCTTATTGTGGGAACAATGTTCCTAATAGACATTGCATACATCCAGAGTGATATTGCATGTGATATTGCATATTCGAAGTGAGAGTGACATAAGAAAAAAACAATAAAAGTGAAACTCTAATCCCAATGGCACTATGAAACATCTGAAACAACAAAACACGAGATAATATTGCATAGTGAAATTTTAGTTTGAAGTTGAATTGCCACCTTACCTTAGAAATAGTTGGGAGAATTCACATAAACATTGACAATCGGAGGGACCAATGTTGGCTCTTTACACACTTTAGAATGCATATAATTTTGTCATTCCTCTTCCTATCATATGGAGACCAATTATTCTCAGTAAATCCTAACCCACATGTCCTTGGTGATTGTCAAAGACAAGGAGATTAAGAAACATTTTAATTACATGGATTCATACTTTCTTAAGGAACATAGGGAACATAAACTAACCTTCATGATAATAGACACATAATTGAGACAAATAGAGCTTTTATTGATCAACTTTGAAAGTAGAGCGAATTCTGATCATTTCCAAGCAACTAAGTTGGGTGAATGTGATAAGTGAAAAACAAGTGCGGCCTTTCCCATTGATATATACCCATGGTAAGTAAGTACAAGCAATTGTCGCATTACTGTTTTCAGCTTTTGAGAAACAAAAGAACATTGATAGAATAAAAAGATGGAAATCCCATTGCCATTATTGGGTCATTATTGCTGATGATTTGGATGCATGGTTATATTGCTTGCATTAGGATAGGTAAGTTTGTTGTCTCTTTAACTATTGGTTACTTATGAAGAAACAAGAAAGACATAAAGTTAGTAATGATTGTATCCATGTGCAAGAGAATTATGTCTTTTATTTATTGATTGATTTTCTTTAGCTGCCCCTCTTAGTCAATGACTCTGGACGGCATATGCTCAGACAAATTCAGTTATAGTAGAATGCTATCAAACATGATCAAAAGTATTTACTGAGAATGCTGAAAATTGTCCTGCAAATATATTTGGGGACCTTATTTTGGATCAGGCTTATTTAAGCACTCTACTGGGAGACATTCTCATAAGTGATTTACTTATTGGTAGAAAATGATATTGTAATTGAGATACTTACCCGTTCCATGTAGGATATTTCTTTGGCTCCAGCTATTGAGTCTACTTCCTGTCCTGTATTTAATTCTGCAACAGAAACAGGATTGTGGCGTTCATTCATAAAAGAAACATTGAAAATTGCTTAATATGGAGTCAAGTCATTAGTCTTCAATATTTTTTGCACTGGTTAATAGCAGTTGTTTAGAATGATATACAGAGTAGGACTACCACACCCAAGCTACCAAAATACAGATAATCACTGGCTATTAGTAAACAGGCAGTATTTTCTGTATTGCTTTGTTACTATCTACTGATTATCCAGATTTTTAAAGCCCAAATCTAGTAGTCTATTATAGGAGTTTTTCTTAATGTGAACTGAAGGAATTGCGGGGGGGGGATTAAAATTAAAATTACTCATGGGAAGACCTGGAGATCCAAGAGTTAAACCTGAAATATCTTGCATGTGGTATGTGTACTGCCACTGCACTGTTATGTTTTCCAATATATAGCTAGAGCTGTCTTTTACATGGCACATGGGAACTTGCCTGTATTCAGTTGATGTAGAAGAGGGAATGCCAGAACTTGGGAGTGGAATCAAAAGAGGAATCAGCCTATAGTCTCTAAGAAGTCAAAACAGACTAAGTCCAGCCTCTCTTGAATTCCATCGACCCTTATCTAGCACCAAAACAGCACTAATCATTAGTTGAGTCGATTCCTATGCACAGGCATGAGTAGTAATACATCAGGTTAATTGGGATTTCACATGTTGTCCTGGTCTTTTGTGCCTGATATTTGATAATCAAATGGGATCCCATTTTACACAGTGTATATTCTATCCTGTTTCAATCTACTTGGTGAAGCCAGGTTGTTTTGCTAATATGACTACTCTGCATATTGACACAAGGAGGGCGATGGAAGGTTGGAACTGCCATAGGCACAATAACATTGGGAAACATAGCTTTCCCTTCCTGCACTTACCTGAGATTTAGTTATAGCCTCAGTTTTTAGATGTTCAGCTGCTGAAGCTCTGGTGGGCCCTGCATCACACTGCTTGTGAGAGTTATCAGAAGGCAAACATCCCCCATAATTCTCCCTACATTGTTGTTCTCCCCAATTAACTTGCTGCTTTTGCACATTTTCTTTCTCCAGACTTGCTGTCACTTTCTGTAAGTCTTCACTTATATGCTATACTTTTAAGTCCTCTCGCCATGGAGAAAGGAAGGATGCCAATCCTAAGCAGCAAGAACAATGTTGTGGGGTTACAAGAGTTGCTGCCAAACTGTATTCCTATTATGATGATCCTCAGAGTAAACCACTACTATTCATGATTTAGCCCCACCTTTGGAAAGGTAGTGTTCCCAGATCTAGAAATTTTGCACCCAGTGTGGCCATAGCAGTTATTAATCGGAAAGGTATTCTAATACACCTAATACACGTAGTCCTAAACTTACAACTACAATTAAGCCCAACCTTTATGTTGCTAAGTGAGACATTTGTTCAGTGAATTTTGCCCTATTTTACGACCTTTCTTGCCACAGTTGTTAGGTGAATCACCATGGTTGCTAAGTTAACACGGCTGTTAAGGGAATCTGGTTTCCCCAACGACTTACAAAATGTTATCCCATGACCCCAGGACACTGCAACCGTCATAGATAGCATCTGAATTTTGATGACATGACCATGAGGATGCTGCAGTGGTCATAAGTGTGAAAAATGGTCATAAGTCGCTTTTTTCAGTACCGTTGTAACTTTGAACGGTCACTAAACCGCGGTCAGTAGAGGACTGCCTGCTTTTCTCTACCTCAGCAACTTTAAGGTGTGAATTTCATGATTCAGAATTGTGGGGACCATCTGTAATGGAGCACATTAGTCTGACAGTTTTATATAGTCTACTGCCAAACAGTGCAAAGTATGTAAGGTAGTGCTCCAATTATAACAATTCATTCAGTGACCTTTTGAAGTTACAGCGGCACTAAAAAAAGTAACTTATGACCATCTTTCTACTTATGACCACTGTAGCATCCCCCTGGTCATATGATCAAAATTCAGGCGCTTGGCAACTGACTCCTATTTATGATGGTTGCAGTGTCCCAGACTCAAGCGATCTCTTTTTGCAACCATCTAACAAAGTCAATGGGGAAGGCAGATTCACTTAACAATCGTGCTATTAACTTAACAACTGCAGTGATTCACTTAACCAGTGTGGCATATTGCAGTTTCACCTTGTCAGCACTATCTGCTTTAGGACTTGATAAAACCCTAGCTGAACTAAAACAGAGGATTTGAGATCTAGATATCCAAAATAACAGAACCACAGGCTCTTGTCCCTTGTATAGCAAAATCACTTCTCCACCCTGGACTGTTCCTAGATATTTCTTTAATATCTTAGATATGCCATATAAAAGCCTGTTTAAGTCAGCTTACTTACTAGGACAGCAACTGGTAGATATATAAGCCTTCCAGATAAAAGTCTAAATTGGTTTTTTTTCAGGTTTGGAGGTACAATCTCTCTCACATGTGCTATTAAAATGTCCACTGTACACCCAGTGATGATCAAATCTTAATACTTCTGACTGTTAATGGTTGTAATTGTCACTGTAACCAAAAGGCTATCATCTTTTTCCTGGGTGACCACTTTCCAGAAATCTCTAAGGGTGCAACATTCTTATCAATAGCTTTAGCTATTGGTTCCTCTCTCATGTTATTAATTGTTAGCTATCAACTGCTTTAGAATTTTTTTGCAATTTTAAAAATTCCTTTTCATAACTACTGTATTGTATAGATAGTTCACAACTTTCAAGCATTTGTATAGTGACCATTTGAAATTATGACACTAAAAGAAAAAGACCTATGACCATTTTTCACACTTATGACTGTTGCAGCATTCTCATGCTCACATGATCAAAATTCGGATGCTTGGTAACAGGCATGCATTTATGATGATCCCAGAATCATGGGATCACTTTTTGCAACCTCCTGACAAGCAAAGTCAATAGAGAAGCCAGATTCACTTAACAACTGTGTTACTAATTTAACAACTGCACTGATTCATCTAACAACTGCGGCAAGAAAGGTTGTAAAATGAGGCAAAACTCATTTAACAACTCTCTTGCTCAGCATTATTTTTTTTTTTACTCAGTTGTGGTCGTAAATCGAGGATTATCTATATGCTGGTCTTTTACTATGTTTGCTCTTGGACCATCAAAAAATTCTGATAGTCAGATTTGCCAAATGGAATCTATTCTTCAAGACTGTAGCAGACACTAAATGCAGCTACTACAGTAAATTAAACTTAACTGAAATCAATATAAATTAACACTAACAGTAAGTTCATGAAGACAATGAAGATGGCCAATCCTATGCAAATCGTTCTGTGAGTAAACACAAAAAACTTTACTCCCAATCAAATCCTGGTAGACTTGAGCTTAGATTGATCAATTTACATTGCTAAATTATAATTGAAAGAATTACACCAGTCTAAATCATAAATCAATAGTCTCATTTTTAGGTATTCCAAGGACAGAAGTAATATATTTTTAAAAAACATTAAATGTTTAAAATATTTAGACTATTTTTCCATAGTTGAAATCCATAGAATTTAGGACAATTTTAAATTTATTAAATTTATTATATGGCTTTGCTTTTACTATTATTTGATTGAAATGTTTTATTATCTTTCATGTATGGATGTTATATAGTCCACGTTTAAAGTAGTATGTACAAAGTTCTAGACATGTAAGTAACTTCACTTACATGTTAATTTTACAATCATTTCAATTTTATGCCTCTTAAAGATCCATGAAAATAAATAACTACATTTTCAGTATAAATTAATATCTAAAACTATCAATACTTCTTGATAGAATGAACAACAAATCAATAGATCTACTAACCTCGACATTATTAAGTCATATTTTGCAATAGCACCAAATACCACACTAGACAAAATATTTTAATGGTCATGACTATATTGTACTTAAATCAATCATATTTCATTTTACCTATAACAATGTTCCCAATTCTACATCAAGTAATGTCATGATTTAACAGATTAAAGGTGGGAAGTCCACTAGTTGTAAATGATCGTTAAAAATCATATGGAAGCTTACATGTGAGTAAATTGGCATTATGCAGGTGTAAAATGGAAAATGGGATCTTACAGAAACACAGAGGGGAAGAGATTTTGCCCACTGCATCCAAAGTCTGCTAAACTGTAAATTGTCAAAGTATGTCATCTCAGTTCCTATCTCCTTTTATCATATGTTTAGTTCTGTCATGTTCTCATCATAATCTAAATAATAATAACAATAATTCTACAGTATCCAGAACACTTCAAGAAAAAAATATTTAAATTTCTTATATAGATTTGTCATTTCTTCCAATTCCTCTTCCAGGACTGGTATTAGACTGAATTAAAAAACAAGTGGTAAAAACTAGAAAATATGTAACAGTCCTAGGAATCAGACACCGTGGGCACTATAAATCAGATTTCAGAAGCAGGTATTAAAATGAATAAGCAAAAAGCATTTACATCAATTTTGCTCCTGGAAATCTACTACCCCTAGTCATCTTACTCAGAAATTTAACCAATGTACTTCTCATTCTTTGTATGTACAAAATAGCAGAAAGGGTAGATTTCATTCATTTTTGACCCATAATCTTTTTTAGTAATAAAAAAATAAATTAATTTCTATTTTATTAACAATAATGAGCTGCATAACAAAGAACAATAGAAAGTCTGTATTTATCTCTAGCATATTTTATTTTCTGTGCATTTTCTGACTATATTTGATGAGCACAAATATTTACAACGAGCTTCCAAAAACTTAAGAAATGGAGGAGATGGATTGTTAAACTGGAACAATAACCATTTTAGACAGACAGACAAAATCTTTAGTGGAGAATAACATAGCTTTCAAAATATATTTTAGGACCAGTTGCTCTTTCAAACAAAACTTGTAAGATAATTTTCTGGAACATAATTCTTTGTGTCAATATAGCACATGTTACTGTGAAAATAACATCAGTGCTATAGCAATAGGTAATAGGGTTTTGAACCATTCCTTCAATAGATTTCTGAAATAAAAAGCTGAAGAACTCAGTACTTTATTTAAAATTCATTTTGAGAATAGACAGTTTCTATAGTATTACTCTTTGTAGCCATCTAATGAAATAGGTTTTTACATTTGAAAACTTTTTCAGCATTAACCATTAATCCTTTCAGGCACCTGAGGTCTTTTTCTCCCTTGCAACATCCTAATACATTACATTTTCAAATGATTCTATCATAATCATACTCCTGCTACAACTATGCTAAAAACAATGTGCTAGTTTTCTAAAGTTATTAAATTATGGTAGTCTTTGGATGAAACTTTCCATGTCTTGTTGAATTGCAAAGAATAGAAGCAGTTAAAAGCTTCAAGCTAAAAGCACAAGTCAACTTCACCAAGCACAGAACAACCAAGCTAATGTACACAGATTACTCAGATTTGCATTGCATAGGTTTTAACTCACAGATTAAAAAAAAAGACTAAATATGTTTTTGCGTGTTTTTACTAAAAACAAAAAAACAGTAATAAGACTGAATTTGCAATTTCACTTTCTGAGAAGATAACTCGCTAACATTTTTGTTAGCCTTATTTTTTCCAAAGGTCTTTTAAATCTTTCTTGCTGACAAAGTTTAGGATTTGTTCATTCCCACTGGGATCTTTAAACGTTACACAAAATGTTATAAATGCTAGTTGAATTCCAAATGTTTACACTATATTTGTGAAGATCTCTAACGGGTCCAATCTACATTCCAAAAAGCAGAAGTTTGTGAATGAATAGGTTACTAAACTCTCAGCAGATAAAAAAGGAATTAAATGTTAAATATACTTCTGGCTTTATAGAATTATTTTTTCAACCGAAGTT
>JANHFO010009541.1:80765-91843 GCA_032468095.1 Pareas carinatus | reverse complement strand
TTTATATGGCTGTGCACCGCCCTGGGTCCCTTCGGGGAGAAGGGCGGTATAAAAATCCAATAAATATAAATATATAAGCACACATCCAGAAATCTATATAATCAAATGGCAGCTGCAGTATGGATGAGGCATTAGGTGATGAATTTTTCTTTATCTTGTGAGGAAAGAGATAGAAATAGATGCGCCCAAGAGACTAAGCAGAACTGATTATCTTACAGCAGCCACAGCAAGCAGATGAGTTAAAGTTTTGTGGACAATTATATGGGAACAATGGATAAAAATAGCAAAAAAAGAATAAACTACAGCTGGAGCTCATAAGGAAATATGCTGGGAATTGCAAGCTCCTGTCACTACCTGAATGAATATGTCCAACTGGTTAATATAATTTTTTTGGGTGGTGCATCATAATATAATGATTAGCAATATTACAGCAGTTCTCTATTTTAACATAGATATTAAACATTCATTTCTGGCTGACTGACACCTCTATGTTTATTCAAAAGTCGCTAAATTATTATGCAGGCTATCTTCCCCTAATGTTTCAGTGACCGATTCTTGACAGTTAATGCAGAGTTATATGATTGCTTTGAAGCCTTTCGCTCCAAAATGATTGTTTCTAATTATTTTCCCTTTTATGTAACCTCCCTCTCACTTTTTAAAGAATAAACTTTCCTCCCTGCCCCTTAAGTGGCACTCTCCAATTAACTACCTGTCTGAATGTATACAATTAGCTTCTCTGCAGCATGTACACATATGCAGTGCCAAACAGCAGTATATGGAGTGGCATTAGATAATAACCCAGAACTGGCACATAGTTATAAAAGTAACTGATATATTGCTCAGTGGAACTGGAACTGTAATTCTGTCTTGATAGTGCTTAAATAGCTGCCTTAATTACTAGTAAATTGAGAGAGATACAGATCAGAGAGTTTATTTTCAATGCCTATGTGAATTGGGATTTGATACCTAAGGACTCATTGACCGAGGACTGTATTTATTTATTTATTTGGCTTAGAATATTTATATGGATGTCCCATTTGCAAATAGCAGCTCTGGGATTTATATACACTTCAAAATCTCAAAACAAAAAAATCAACATTCATATAACCCTGTAACCAAGGCAACCACAATACAAAATTAGGTACATAAAACTCATTTCAGGATGGATTCATCCAATATTCTGTCCCAAAGCCGGTATGAAAAACCAATTTTGCAAGGCTTTACAGAGCCATTTAGATCTTGGGGGGGGGGGAGCAGTTGTTCCATAGGGCAGGCATTACAACAGAGAAGGCATACCTCTGAGGTTCCACTAAGTGATCTGTTTGAGCCATGGTATTTGAAATTTGCTCCAACTTTTGGATATGTTTAGCCTCTTGAATTGCACTTGAGGCCTATGGGAGCCAGTCTTGCTCCCACAGTAGTAGCATTATGTAGGCATACTTTGATGCATATATCCATAATGGTCTATGCCACTACATTCTGGATCAATTGCAGCTTCTGCATGGTCCTTAAGTGCAGCCCTGGTAGAGTGCATTGCGATAGTCCAAATGGAAAGTGACCAAGGTATGAATGACTGTGAGTAGGATCTTCTGATCCAGAAAATAGTGCAGTTGAAATGCAAAATGGATCTGTACAAAGGCCCTTTTGGTCACAGCTGCCATCTGCTCTTCTACCAAGAGCTCAATGTCCAGTTGCACACCAGTTCTGTCTGGAAAGGTTCCACTCAGTCCAAAACTAAGTATGGAGAGTCTCAGAGCCAGAGGGCTCCAAAATCACAGCCGCCTGGACTTGCTTGGATTAAACCAAAGTATGTTCTCCAACTAGAAGCTCATAGTTCCCAGACACAAGAAAAGAACCTCAATGGTATTGCTTGGCTGGTCCAGAGTAGAAATGTATAACCTGGTATAAATAACATATTTATACTACACTAACAGATGATTTCACTCAGCAGTTCCATGTAGATTTTAAAAAGAGTTTCATATCAACATACTTTTTTAAATTTTTAGCCCCTACCCTTGTTGCTATTACATTCTGACCATACTTCTTCCTAAACATACAGGAGAGAAGATATGTTATAGCTTCCATAGAAAAGAAAAGAAGAGAGAAAGATGAGCTGACAATAAAGATAATCTTGAGAAATAATCAGATATCTTGGGAAGGAGAAAACTGGAATGGAAGTGATAGTAAGATAAAATAGCTTTGGCTTCTGAAAATTCATACTTTAGTAAAAGAACAATTTGGGGTTGGTAAATCTGAGCTGGACTTGGCAGTATTTACAGTGCTTAGCATAAATGAGTACACTCCCTTTGAAAAGTAAGATTTCAATCAATATTTCAATGAACACAAGAACAATTTTCAAAATGTTAACAAAAGTGAGTTTTATAGAACATTTGAAAGTAAGGTGAATATATAACTTAGATTACAAAACCTTTAGTTTTACTCAAATTAGTTGATGTGCAAATGAATACACCCCACAACAAAAACTACTACATCTAGTATTTTGTATGACCTCCATGATTTGTAAGGGCAGCACCAAGTCTTCTAGGCATGGAATGAACAAGTTGGCAACATATTGCAACATTTGTCTTTTTCCATTCTCCAAGAACAACCTCTTTTAAAGCCTGGATGCTGGATATAGACTTATGCTCAACTTGTCTCTTCAGAATTCCTCATAGGTGTTCAATTGGGTTCAGATCAAGAGACACCCATGCATGCCATTACACTGCAGTGTACGCCATATTGTGTCACAGGAAACAATCACCCCACTTTGGCTTTCTACTTCTTTAGCTAACTGCAATGAACTTGCATGGTGATTTTCTTCAACACTTCTCATCAGAAGATGTTCCTATTGAGGTGTTAAGTATTTCATGGACAGCCTGGACATCTCTCTGAGATAGTGCAGTTCCATCTTTCTTAAATTTTTGTATCTCTTTTGCTGCTACAGTATTCTGACTGATAAGTAAAGCTTTGCTGATCTTCTTGTAGCCTTCACCTTTCTTGTGTAAAGAAATTGTTTTCTTTCTCAGGTCTTGTATTTCTCTTCCATGTGGTGCCATTGCTGACAGTAAGAAATGGGAAGAAGTATTCTTTGTTAAGTAATGCCCTTTTATAAACAACTGACTGCTGGACACCTGCTTACTGAATCATTAGACTCACCTGTAATTGAATTCTTGTTAATTAGGATTTTGTTGTCTAAAATGCAGCTTTGCTTCTACGACTTTCATTGGGGTGTATTCATTTTTGCAACATGGTCTTGAATGAATTTGTTAGGAAAAATACTTTTTTGTGTGTGCAAATTAACACACCTTGTTTGCAATCAATGGTCTGCATTTGTGGGAGGATTTTGTAGTATAGTGTCCCATAGAAAATGTTGATTTTGGACTTCCGATTCCGGTTCGTTCTGGTGAAGACAAGGCGGCCAGGGCTCCGGTTGCTGAAGTCTCAGTTTCAGGCGATTTGGGGGGCACTTAGATGCCGAAGGACGCCCTGGAGAGGCATCCGAAGAGGGAGTGCAAGCAGGGAAGCTAGTGGGGTGGCAGCCCTGCCCATCTGAAGCCGCTTTATGCTCCTTTTATGCTTTAAAAGACCTGCAGAAGAAACAGCATTTGAGACGTCATTTAAGGATGATCCGGAATACCGTGAAATAACGTTGAATCACAGAAATAAACTAACAGAAGCAGAGTAGAGTCCATCGGTCCAGAAGAAGAAAAAAATAAGAAGGTACTATCCGACTGTAAATGCGGAGGGGTGAATTAAAAGAATTAAAGGTAGAAAAAAAATGTGCCCGTAAATATTTTTTTTCAAGCGGCAAATTAAGACTTTGGAGAAAAAAAAAATCTATGAGGAAGAAGAGGACAAATTTTGGACTACTCCTAGTTCCAGAATATTAAAATGTGGAACTGCAATGGCCATAGATTATGAATAAAATCGAGTTGGAGCTGGATTAAAGTTAGACAAATATGGTAATTAAATATGAGGATTATAACTATGAAGATTACAAATAAACTTGGAAGCCTGAATGTTGTGAAAATATTGGTTCAATAAAGAAAAAATAAAAAGAGATCAAATTCGACAAAATGGAAGTAATGTGAAAATAGACAGGGACAGATTAATTTGGAGGAGAGTGGCAAAACACAATATTGAATGCAAATTGATGGATTACAAATTAGCTGTAAAAGAATAACTTCAGAATCAACTTTGAGAGATATACTTTTAGGCCCAAGTGGTGAAACTTCTTTTGGAAAACATAAAAAGGAAGAAAAAATTGAGCAAAATGGAGCCAGCACAAGAATAAAGACAATCTGTGAGTCAGTTGTACCAATTATAATTGTAAAATAAATGGAAGAAATTATGGAAGTTTTAAAGGAAAGAACAAGACAGAGAGAAACGTGAGAAATGAGAATGAAAAATAAAATGTGGAATTTTTTAAAATAAATTTGAATTTGAATAAGAGATGGAAGATAATAAGGAAAAGAAATGATTTGAAAGCTAATAAGGAACAAACGAGTAGAGAAAGGGAAGGAAAAGAATGGTATGGTAAAAACTTAACCCCCCAAAAAAGTAAAAGAAAAAATACAGTGGTGGAAATTAAAAGAGAAAAAGTCCAAAAAAAGGATAGATACAAGAAAACAAAGAAAATGGGAAAGAAAAGGTGAGAACGAGAAATAAAGAAAAACTTGGGGGAAAAAACGAAACAAAGGAAAATGTATGTAAAAAAGTGTATTCACTAAGAAAGGAATAGACTAAACTGAAAACTTAAATATATAATTATTGGGAAAATAGGCTTAAAAGTATGGATGGTATGTGATTTTGTTATGATTTAAAAAGATTGAAATGAATTTAAATGACTTAATGAAAAAGGTTAAGATGAATAATAATAATAATAATATATAAAAAAGGATTGATGATGGTATAGAAACAGAAAACATGATTTTGGCGTTAAAGATTTTTGGACTTAAGAAAAAATAATATATAATATATGAAAATCAAAAGTGAAATAGAGGATCCCTTATAGAAGGCAAGAACTAAGTGAAACCAAATATTGAAGAAAATATAAGATGATGGATTTGGGAATATAAATTAAAAGAATAATAGATAAAGATTATGTGCTACTTAAATGGAAGATTTTTAAATGAATTAAGAAACTTAAATTATGTAAAATGAAAAATGAGGTTGATTAATTTGCTTATGTACGAGATGGACTTAAATATGGAAATGAGTATGAAAGTAAAAAGGAATAAGTTGGAAAACGAAAAATTGGGAAATAGTAGGAAGGAGTAGAAAGGAGGAAAGAGAGAAGGAAGGAAGGAAGGAGAAGAGTCCTCGTTTTCCACCCCTTGGCTTAAGGCAACAATCACAGCAAACTTTGGCATAGGTGTAGTATTCACACAGCCCCTCTATATGCACATCTGTATTTTAACATGTCTTTAGCTGCATTCCATCTTTGAAGCATGTTATAACATGTAACATGTTACTACCCTGTTTCAACGAAAATAAGTCCTAACCCTGAAAGTAAGCCCTAGCGTGATTTTTCAGGATGCTTGTAAGAGAAGCCCTACCCCCCAAAATAAGCCCCAGTTAAGATCATCAGCCAGATGGACGCATTGAATACCGTATTTCCCTGAAAATAAGACCTAACTGAAAAATAAGCCTTAATGTGTCTTCTGGAGCAGGAAATAATATCAGACCCAGTCTTATTCTCGAGGAAACACAGTAGTAAAGGTACAATATGTTAACAACACCTAGGCCTTCCTTTTCATCTGTTTTTTTCTTGAACATTATTTATATCCTGCCTTTATTATTTTAAAAGATAACTCAAGAAGGCAAACATATTTTATATTCTTTCTTCCCATTCTTCCCGCAACAACTATCCTGCGAAGTGGGTTGAACTATGAGAGATTGGCCCAGTCATCCAGCTGACTTTAATGCCTTAAAGAGGGACTAGAACTCACAGGCTCCTGGTGATTGGCCTGAAGTTGCCCAGCTGGCTTTCACCCCTCTGGATGGATTAGAACTCACAGGCTCCTGGTGATCGGTCCAGAGCCACGCCTAAGGAGGGACTAGAAGTCACTTTTTCCTGTTTTCTAGACTGACGCCTTAACCACTTAGCTGTTTCAGTGGCACCATCTTTCTCCTACGAAACTAACATATTTTGCCTACCATTTTCTCCCTGGAGTTCCAGTCCAAATCTTTGTTTTTATTTTTCAGTTTCAAAGCTAATTGGAAGTTTTCTGTTTAGCTTTCTTCAATGACTTCCAAGGTGTACTGTTGACGCTTCCCCCAAATCATGTAACTCCTAATCAGAGCCTGTCATTTTTTTTTACCTCAGCCTTCAGTAATCATTCGACACCCTTCTTAATAAAGTTTAAATATACATTTTTTATTCGTGCTTTTAAACGTATGTTCATTCTGTTGCTCCTGAGCATCCGATCTGATCAGGCAGAGTTACCCTGTTGCGGTTCCCATCTGCCGAGCTGTGTCATCTAATGCAGGGATCCTAAACCCCAGGTCCACGAACCGGCACCGGTCCACGGCATGCCTGCAACAGGGTCATGCAAACACGTCAAGCCCCATCCGCGGGATGCAGGCAGCACGCAAAACCACCAGGGGAAGTGATAAAGCAAAATATTAGAATGTGCAGAAACGGACAGATGAACCATGAGATTGAAAGAGAATGAAGAAGCAGAGTGCTTTCAATGTTGGAGCTTATCTTACCAATGGCTCGAGAGAAGGGTGAAGGAGTAGGAATTAACATTATATTGTTCAATGTTAGGAAACCTATCTTAACTTTCTTATGCTAGTTGGTTGTATACCCAAACAATTGGTTTATGTTGAAAATTTTACTATTTTTATTTTGATTATGAATAAAAAATTTATCACGTTCCTTCCGGTCCACGGAAAAATCTTTCTCCATGGAACCGGTCCCTTGTGTGCAAAATGTCGCAGGCCACTGATCTAATGGGATCCAGAAAACAGCCCTTCTCTGTCGCCGAGCCTGACCCTTGGATCCCCCAGAGACCAGATCTGTTTGTGATCCCCACTATTAAAAAGAGTCTTAGAATCTTGGCTTGTCCTTCTGGCGGTTGGTTAGACCGTGTGGCAGGCCCTCTGAATATGTCAATCTCACTTCGGTAGAACAGATTGGGAAATCAACTCCCCTAGAAAGCTGACATTATTTTTATTGAGATGGGCTATAATTACAAAACCTGCGAAGTCTTGCTTCTGCTCTGCCCCCTCCCCTTTCTCCTGAATTAGGGAGGTGCCTGGGCTGCTTACAAAAGCTATTTGCCCTTGGTGGATTTAAGATAAGTGTCCTCCCTCTGTTCCTTTGATAAAGTGTTTGCAAATCTCCTTCAAGGTCAGCTTCCTTACTCTGCAGTGCATGGTTTTTAGAAAGGCTTTAACAAGAACAAAACCTGGATGTGAGCTTTCACTAATATTTTGAGGAATGTGTTATATATGTTGCCCAGAATCACTGTGGAATTGAGTGAACTTATACATCTAATAAAGGAACATTCTAAGTGGATAATCATCGGTCACCCATTTCATTTACTTTTGGGGTCTCCAAATAGCCCGGTTTTCTGTACTCTCTCATCTGATCTAAGCATGCATGGTGTATGATTGTTGTTTTTCTGTTTATTTTTAGCTATTCTTACTTTTAAATTTATTTATTCTTTGTTATCTATGTAAATTTTTATATTGTTTATTAAGTAAGCCGCCCTGAGTCTATGGAGAGGGACTGCATATAAATACGAAAAAATAAATAAAACAAATCTTCAGGAGCCCATTTCTTCTCCAGAATTGCACTCATTCAGGATGTTGCATAATTTCCCCTCGTGCTTTTTGTCTCAAGTATCAATTCACTACATAACGTGCAAATATTTGCCACATATGGATTCCTACCTCCACTTATTTTGGATACTCAAAAATAAGCTAGGGAAATAAGAGGAAGACAACATAATATCATAGGCATCCCTGAAATGCTGTGGGAGCTTCTCGTGATTGGCACAGGGCCCTGTAAGGCTATAATTTATGGAAACGAACAGGGCCCCAAGAGAAAAAGAAGGGATGTTGCATTGAATTTAGAGGAAAAAACCTCCCACATAAGATAGAAGTTCATGAATCCAAGAATGGCGATTCTGCTTACAATATTTGGGTGAGAATAAAATGTGAGAAAAGATATTATCATTGGGGAAAATTATTATAATTACATTTCTTCATCAAATGCTGCAGGGGATTGAGAAAGTAACCCTTAGGAAAAGTAGTGGGTATTGATACAAAAGGAGCTTGTTTTTTTAATTATTTGGGTTCCATTTGTATATAGCCGTTGCTTAACCAGGTTGGTTAAAGATCGAGCTCAATATGATTGTTTAGTAAAGCATGGTTAGTTTTTGTGGCTTAGCGGGTTGGAAGAACAAGCCTGATTGGATTGCCTTCGTAAAAGATGGCTTACCTTGATAAACAGGCTCAATATGTTGTGTGAATGAAGACATTCAAACCGGTGTTCAGACCTGTTCCTTGACACCAATATTGTACTCCTCTTACAGTACCTATCCTACACTCAGTGAGTACAAGGCGTTCTTGACTTGGATCTGGTCACTTAAAAGAATTACAGAGTTGAGAGGGACCTTGGAGGTCTTCTAGTCCAGGGACCCCCCTTTTTTCCTGGAAAAAAGCTATTTACTTTTCCTTTCCAGAAAAAATACAGATTGTGGGCAATGGGTTCGCTTAACAACTGCAGAATCATTTAATGACGATGGTGCTGTAACCCACAACAAAGTCCTAAAAACGATTAGACACAAGGACAGTCCCCCAATGACATCACTCTGCTAAATAACCATTTCTCACAACACTGTCTAGCTATCTAGTAGGGTCGCATTCCTATCTTCCTTCTCTCAACTCTCCTACTACCTATTTTCTTATTTTATATGACAATAACTTTGTTGCATGTATATTGCAATTTATATTGTCTTTAGTATCAAGAGTATGACTCATGTTGTTTGCCTATTTAGTATTCTACGGCTATCACTGAGTGTTGCATCTTATGACTTATGATAATGTATTTTATGATTATGATCATTATCACTTGTAGCTTGTAAGTACATCGAGAGCCTCTGCACCGGAGACAAATTCCTTGTGTGTCCAATTCCACTTGGCCAATAAAGAATATTCTAATTTATTCTATTCTGTTCTATTCTTATTCTCCTCAAATTCTGATTCTATTCTGTTTTTGCCGGTGTAAAGCTACCCAAGCTGCTAAAACAAGTAAAAGAAATGAAATTCGAGACCAGAGAGATCCATTTTATTTACACGGCCATCTCAGTGCTGATGAACAGGGGATTGAAAGTGTGCGTTGCAGTGTAAAACCACTTAATTTTATTACCAAGACATGGTGCGCTAAGCTGGGACCGATCCTAGTCCTACACGGGAGCTGAGACCTTTAGAGACTTGGGAGACTAAGGTGGGCCTTTTTTTAGAGCCAAGTCCCCAAAGAAAGGCTCCCGGTTTTTCTGCTCGAAGGGGGAAAAGGGCTGCGTTTCCGCCATCCTGCACAATGCATACGGTAGCGTCATTTCTTGCGTGGTGTCTACCTCGCGTCAAGATCGCATCCGAGAAGGGAAATGAAGGTCTCCTGTCCCCATACAAAAAGCCTGGCCTTCTGGGGGGGGCGAGGAAGAAGGGAGGAGGGGTGATTTAAGGCTATGCCATGAAAAAAAATAAAAAATAGAAGCCATTTCAAGAGGACCTGGTTTGCTAGCTTGGAGGGGTGCCGGGAGGAGCTGCACCTCTTCCCAAAAGGTGGGGAGAAGGAAAAGGAACGATCCAGTTTCGAAAGGACGGTTTGCAGCTCCGGCTCATTTCCGGGAGAAGCTCCTCCATGTGCAACATGTCGCGGGGGCACCTGACACCAGAAGCCTTCGTACATTCCTCGGCGGTGGGTCCAGTTCTACAAGCAGGCAGGGGGAGGAGAGACAGGATGGCGTGGGGGCAGCCGTGTCTCCTCCCCATCCCAACTCCCTTCGCTAAAGCGGCCCAGGCTGCCCTCCCTCCCACCTCTCCCTTCGCTGTCCTTCGGTCCCCGCCCAGCAGAGACTTGGCACAGATGCAGCAGCGGAGTTGGCAACTCGGTTTCTTTCTTCCTCTTTTCCCGGCCGCTGCTGGTTTTCGTGGGGAAGGAAGGTCAGGTTGGTCGGCTGGCGCAGCCGACGTTCGCCCAATGGCAGTGGAATCCCCTGCGACCCCCATCGGGCGAGCGGAGGGCTGCTGCTGCTGCATGGCGTGCTCTGCTCCCCACCAGCTGACGCACACAGTCTGGCGGCTTTAGAGGAAACCTTCTTTCCGGAACTGCTCCTGCAAGATGTCTCTGTACTCGTCAAAGCCACCCTCGATACGCTGAACGGTGCCGTTGCCGCACACCCACAGCTCCTTGCACACCAGCCGGATGAAACGTTCGTCGTGTGAAACCAGGATCAAGCCGCCCTGAAATAAGAGGGAGCCTCGCATCACAACTGGGGAGAGCTGAGGGCACAAGGTCAGCTGTCCCCTCAAATACAACTTTTTTGCCGTTTGGTTTTTAAAGATGATGAAAATCCCTGGGTGCTCGCTGAGCTCCGTTGCTTTCTTGCATGTGTTTCATTATCCCAACTAGGGAACACCACCCGTCAACATAACTCTGGTGACTTTTTTATATATATGTAAGAGCAAGAAGTTTTACAACAAAGAAAGGGATTCTCAGAGGGCCATTTCCAGCTTATTAGCTTTCATCAGCGAGGCAGACCCGTGATGGGATTTGAACCTATATTAGGCTTATGTCTTAACCACTGAGCCACAGGTTCTTTGTCTCTTTGTTGGCTTGGACCAAGAGATCTATTGGGCTTTGTTTAATGAGGCACCTGGCTTTTTTCTGAGTAAAGAAAGGAGTGAATTATTCCCTTTCTGCCTTTTGGCCCCAGTGTAGGAGCTCTAATCGGCCTATCGCTAGGTGACATCATCATCATCATCATTTATTTATTTATTTGTTTAGACTTATATACCGCCCTTCTCCCGAAGGACTCAGGGCGGTGTACAGAAAACATGGA
>JANHFO010009539.1:7716-19238 GCA_032468095.1 Pareas carinatus | reverse complement strand
GAAAGGGGACAATTTAATATAATGTTAAATGCAAGATCAATCCAGCCCAACTTTTAAAAAAGCAGGGTAAGTGAGCTTAGATTGAGTAACAGATCTTGTATGGGTGCACATGTGCATATCTTTGAGACAGCATTGACTTGTGGCAATTACTAGAACTAGTCTGTCCAGTTTTCTTTTACATGATTTTTGGAAGTTGTTTTCTATTACCTTCTTCCTGGACTGACAGAACAACTAGCCCAAAGTCACCCAACTGGCTTTATCTCTAAGGCAGAAACCTCCTGGTTTCTAGACTGGTGCCTTAATCACAAACTGGTTTTCCTTAGACAACCATTAAAGAGCAGCAGCTGATTATGATTTAATCCCTCCTTCAGCACTATGTTTCTTTTGCCTATGGTGCCAAAATTGTGAGTTGTTCCTGAACAACCCAATATTCTTTATTTATAAATATGCAAAATCCATTGTGCTCTTCCATTATTTTATTTTGTTTTACTTATGGAACAAAACCCTTTCTGCTTCAATTTAACCACTGTCAAATTTATTCAGGGAGAACACAGTCCTTTCCCAGCCCAAGCAAGACAACTGTTAAAAACTTTAGTTTTTAATCTAGGTTAACCTGCTAGCTATTGTCAAGCAGTTTCTTTTACTTCATATGTTTTAGAACAACTTTTTCCAATCAGATTTCTTCCATGTTCACTAGATTACAGCTTTATTCTTTCTGGCTGGAGTTTATAAAAGCTGTAGACCAACAGATATAGAGGGCACTAGACTGGAAATGGAAGTGAGGGTGGTTCTGAAAGTCTTAATAATAAATACCCATCAATGAGGTGGGGGGAGAGAGAAGTGAAACTAAAAAAGAGAAAGATCTCCCGACCCCCCCATCTTTCAACCACTTTATTTGTCTTAATAAAATTTGTATTACACTAGTCTTAAAATGAGAGAAAGGGAAAAGTTTACATTTTTGGTCAAACAATAGCACTTTCTCTTAATTATGTTTTGTTTTATCTTAAAGTAGGGCAATAAGAACTATATAAGTAAAACCAAGCTTCTTGAACTCAATTCAGCTTAAAGGACAGAGTGTGAATAAGTGAATCTAAACAATAGTGTGAATGGTGTGAGTGAATACAGAGACTACAGATATCTCGACAGAAATGCAATACCATAGAAATAGCTGGCAAATACAGTAGATAATGTGATAAGTTTTAAAAAAAACACTATAGCTACAGTTAAATTATTCCCTTGCCCATTTCTTAGATCAGGAATGTAATGATAAAGTAATGCTATGTGGACTACATTGTTAACATGAACGGGCAGGGTAAAGTGAGCAGATGCACAGGAAGACAGGATTCCTGCATCTTCCTTTTGGAAGGGGAAGTTTCAGCAAATGGAATGGGTCAGCCAGAGTGAACATAACGAGAGCTTGCCGCACCAGACCAACATCTACCTATCCATCCCAGTTTCTGTTTTTCAATAATGGTGCTCTTCTGAGAAAGTTGGATTTGGCTCCCATAAAACTTGGGAAGTTTGAGAGTTGATGTCCAGTGTTTGAAAAAATTACACTGGATTGAGCAAGGGTCAACTTGGCAGCAAACCAACTTTTTAATAGAGTGATATATTTGACTGTTAAAAAGAATTCCTGTTTTCTACTACTACACAAAAGAAAAGAGCAGAGCATAAACACTGCAGAACTATAATTTTAAACTTATTGACAAGCTATGTTTAAAATAAAATTTGTAAATAAATAGTGTTTGTTGCTAAAAATAAGACAAATAAAACATACTATGGCTAACTGTACTAAGAAAACCCTGCTTATAAATTTGTCTCTTCTTAAAATAGGACTTTTCATTATATCTTGTAGCAAGAAATTCTGTAGATTAGTTAAGATTGTCTCAAAGAATTAACTTTATTTATCCTAAATTTCCTGCGTTGACTTCTTTGAATAGCCCCATATTTTACTTTTGTATGTGTGAGAGTAAGAAGAAACATCTATCAGCCTTCTTCTGTTCATTATACAAAGGCATGCTTATTACAATGAAAGCAACTACAAGAGGAAAAGGATTACTCTGGTGAGATTTGTCAGCTTGTTGCTCATAAATGTTCTGTGTGAAGAAATCTCAAAGTTACATGATAGTATGTAGATTATGTAGCTCTTTAGATGTATAGTGATTCTGCCAGGAACATAGGTGACAACGATCCCTCTTAGCAGCTAGACTAAGCCAGCTGTAATTTAAACATTTGAGTAGCATGTAATTTCTCTGGCTAATTTCAGTAACTGAAGTGTAACTTATGCCCAGAACAATTGCACTGTAGTTGCTAAGCACAGTCACGGCGGCTATATTTATAAATGGTACATTTCAGAAATGTATTTGCACTTATTACTCAACCATTGTGGATATAGGATTAGAGTAAAAGAGAAATTAGTAAAATTTTTGAAGAAGTTAATGTATGTACGCATTCAAAAGCTGGCATACAGATGGAAGCTGCTACAGTTTTTGTTGGATAATTAGGTAATTTATATACACCTGTTGGATGTGGGTTGAGGAATCTGTTGCCCTCTTGATGTTGCTAGCATTCCCCATGATGGGCCTTGCAAAAATTCATTAGGGATTGTCCACATTTGCTCTAGACTGATAAGCTTCACATTTAGCAGTATAACATGGGAGTGTCTTTTTTTCTGCACATTACCATCAATGTTGAAGTCTTCACAATTTTTTTCTAACAAATAATAATTAGGCATTAGTGGGAATAGGATTTTGGACTAGCTTTTGCTAACCTTCTCTTCGATAATGCTTTGAATCAAATGTTACGTTAAAGTAAATTTTTCACTGTCTATATTCTATGGTTAAAAGGGATTGGCAAGTTCATCAGCATCAGTGTCAAATGTTATTTATTTGTTAATTATTAGATTTCTATACCGCCCTTCTCCCCAAAGAGACTCAGGGCGGCGTACAGCCTTGTAAAAATACATAAAATACAAACATCAAAATTAAGAACTATATTAAAAATATATATTAAAGTGTGGCTGAATTTTTAAAAAGCCAAATATTAAGACCAATTTAAAACCAGATAAAAAGTCTAAAATATTGAGAGGGGGAGGGGAGGCTAGGCCACATTTTAAATTAGCATTTGAAATAAAAATTACGTTTCTGAAATGTTTGCATTATACTTTAGTCATCATATTGATATTCAGTTCATCAAGCTATTTTGATTTTGAACAGTCTAGTATTTTTATACTTCAGTTATTATATAGCCAAGATGATAAATAGAGAGAACTAATAGATCCTAAACCTTCCTAGAAATTTAGGGTTAGTAGAGGTTTAAAGGATGCTTGCCAATTCAAATTAGTTCCTTCTCTCTTACATGTTATTAGCGCTTTTTTGTCATAGAACGCATTGGAATGTCATTCTAGCATCTTTTTCAAGTTTTAAAAATATTGAAAATTTGTTGTCCATGTGGATTTGAATCGCCCTGTCTAGCATAGCAGGTTGGTGACAAAATCATTAAAATGGTGCATGAGGGCTGATTGCATGTCGAGACCAATGTATGCATATTTCATCTGCATTGTTTGTGATGGCGCTGCTCAGCTTGTGATTGGCCGTGTGCTTGTGCACTGAGTACTTACCTCGGGCGACGACTGTTATGTTTTGTTACACAACTGAAGTGTGTGGGTGTGTGTGCAGTGATTGACTGAGTGCGAAAGGTAAATCATTTCTTTATTTTAAAAAACCACTGATGAATTTAAAATCTTTTTAAAAAAATTTTTAGTGTAAAAGCGTGACCCTAAATTTAAAAATGAAAAAAAAATACTACTTACTTCTCAACCACCGGTCCTGCGAAAAACACCAAAATATTATCAGACACAACAACAGAACATAGAAAATAATGACGCTTGTTGATATTTCTGAATCTGATCTTGAGAAGCAAAGGCAAATGTCAAAAGACTGGCCAGACTGCTGGGCCAATGATAAAAAATGATTTTTGCTTAAAAAAATTGATTGGCTCTGTGTTTGTAAAATGAAACATGGCTGTACGCCTTGTAGAAAAGTTGGAACTCTTGGAGTTAAAAGAGAAATGGGAATGAAACTTTCCAAAGAATGGACTAACAATGAGATAACCTATTCTGGCAAAGATTGGAAGTAACAGTTGAGCTCACTTCAGAAAAAAAAATGTTGATCACCGAGAATCTGCTGCACATAAAGCATATTAAAAATAGTTGCTGAAAGTGAAATATGACTCTTGAGAATGTTTTTTTAATGCCATTATCTCACAAAAAAATAATAACTGCAAAAAAATTCCAAACCGCGTATAAAGTAGCAGAGGAAAATCAATTCCACCATTTTGAAACTGAAATTGATCTGCAGAAACTAAACAGAATTGAAATGGGTTGTATTCTTCATTCTATAAATGCGTGTATTGACATTGTTAATCATACAAGTGAAGAAATGAGGGAAATGTGGTTAAAAAAAATGCGGAATCCAATAATAAAATTTCATTGATAATTGATGAATCAACCTCAATAAGCAAAAAAAACCTACCCTCATAGTATATGTTCAATGCTATTTTGATGGCGTTGGAATGAATTCACTGATAAATTTGATTTTGGACTTGGTAGAACTTGAAAAAGTAATGACAGAAGAAGTATTGATTCTTTACTCCAATGTCTTCACTCTTATGGAATGACAGAAGATTATTTTTTTTTAAATATTTTATTTCTCTGGCCTGCACCAGTGCTACTATGATGTGAGGGTGCAAAAGTGGAGTGAAAAAATTGTGGTCAGAATATTTTCCTTCTATTATATTTTGGCATTGTCCTAATCAGAGACTAGAATTATCAGTAAGTGATGCTGTCAAGGAAACCTCAGGCATAAATTGACAAACTTTACGTCATATACCATTATTGATAAACTTTACGTCATATACCATGTGACATAAACTGTAGACATAAACTTTATGCCATATACCATTATTGATAAACTTTACATCATATACCATGTGACCTAAACTGTAGACATAAACTTTACATCATCATATACCATTAATGATAAACCTTATGTCATATACCGGCAAAGAATAATAAAGAGTTGCATTTATATGCAGAATTACTGGGGGGTGAGCTGCTGAAAATTGGAAGAATTTTAAGAACCGGATGGGTGTTATCTAGTTTGCATACAGTTTTAGCTGTGTGGAATAATTTTGAATCCCGTGTATATCATTTTGAAGAAGCAATGCATGATCCTACAAGAGATAAAAATGATAAATGCACTTATTTATTGTTCCAATTTCTATATGATGATGGCTTGAAAAGAAAAACCACATGTACAGAATTTTATTGGACCTAGAATTGATATGTGATGCTCTCCAACATAGACCTGTACAAGGCAAATAGGAAAATAAAAATACTGGCACAAGTTTTTGAAGAAAGAAAACAGAATTTTGGGCCCTATTATAAATGCGCTGTTGCTGCTGTACATGAAAAAGATTCAAGAAAGGACCCTCCCATTGACCCAAGTACATTTTATACAAAATTGAAAGAGTCAATCAAAAAATGATTGCTTGATAACAAAGATAATGAGTTGGTGTATTGGTCTCACATGCTTGATCAAAAACATTGGCCTGAAGATGTTAATACTCAACTAACATTTGGAGAAGTGGAAATTAGAAACTTGGCAATCAGACTGCAACTAAATGAAAGAAATGATTTGTGGATTCCGTGAATACATTCTCGAAAAGACATATCCAGAAAAACTGTTGTATTTGATACAGACTCTGCATACCATTCCCATTTCTTCAAGTGAATGTGAACGCGGGTTTTCACAGATGAATCTAATTGCCATTCCAACAAAAGCTCTGTTGAAAACTAAGACAATTTCAGCACTTTTGTTCATCAAACTTGTCAAATCACCTCTGAGACTTTTCGATCCTTCAAAGTACGTTGATCTGTGATTACTCAGAGGACGACATTTGGTCATAGATACAAACAAGGAAAAGGAGAAGAGATCTGTGGAATGAGAATTGGACAAACATTGGCATTTGCTATGAACATTTGCCTTAAATACAATAAATTAAATTTATGTTAAGAACTGAATAACAAGATGTGAGTTCCGACACCTGTTTTCTTACAAAAAAAGTGCTGCATGTTATTATTTTGTTTTTTTCTGTCTTCCTGACATGCGTCTTTCTCTTAATTCCTTTATTTTTTCCTTTTTTCCCCTGTTTCTGTTTTTCTCTACTCTTCTTTTCTCACTCTTGCTCACTTTTTGGGGGTTGTAGATAGCACATGGGGAAAAAGATTAGTCTTTGCCCAGTTATTCACTGCATTTCATTGTTACACAGAAGGAAAATTCAGTGAGATAGCAAGGTAGGAATAAAAGATATTTTTACATAGATAAAAGCAACTCCTTTGCTTTGTATGTAGCACAAAGAAGTGAACTAACAATAAAGGGAAGAAAGCTTACTAACAGAAGAGAGAATTTGTAGCTCTGGGTTGAACTGTGGACGTCTTGGTGGGTTTTGAGTTTTGTTGTTTTCTTGCAGATGTTTCATTCTTCAGTTGAATAACATCTTCAATATCTCCCTCTAAAGTTGTTATCTAGTAGGGTAATTTAACAACTACAAAAAAACGATCAAGCTCAGAGAGTACCATGTGCTCCAGAGAAAGCTTAACTTTTGTATATCCTTAACACACCTGGGTCACCTTTCTGCATTTCACCTACTTCCCACAAATTAAAATTTTCCTCTTATCTGATGTGATTATCTAGTCTATAGGAAGGTTTTTTTTCAACCAATGGGGAAAGTCAAGAAGAAAAGATGGACTTAAGAAAATGCTCCTGGGCCAAATGGAAGAACTCAGAACCACTTTAGGATGAAAATATTTTCCACTATTGAATGGTTAACTTTTTATGCAATAGCTACTCTTCCTCATTTTTATACTGCTGTAAATGAGAATTATGGTCTTTGCAGGTTATTTTCCGCAGGCAAAAGAATTATATGGAGATGAATAGATCTATTTAAACAAAAGAAGTAATAATATCCTCTTTTGCCACAGTTAGCAATATGTGATTATGCTCATGCCAGAATTCTAGTATCTGCCAAAAAGTGCTAGGGGAAAAAATATTTTAAAGAGACTGTTACCAGAATAGACAAATAGTGAATTCACCTTGATTAGTCTTTAATATACTAATTGAAATGATTATGCGCTAAGAGGCATTCACGGGAAATGTTTGAAGAGAAACACTTAAAAGCAATGTCTATCAATACAAAAAGGGGTGCCCATGTAATCAACTATTCATGTTTATTGATGCATTGCCTGGATCTATTGTGCAGGTTATATTTGCTACAGCCACTGTTTACTGTTTCATAGTACTCTTTGTATAAACATAGTTAAGTATGTGCCATATTTGCTAAATGTTAATGAGGATTGGATTGCTTATCTGTAGGCTATGAAACTGAAAATTCAAAATCTCATGTTTGCATTAATTACTGGCATCTTTACTTAGGCCAAGCAAATAGAACTTATAAAACCAGTTCGTGTGAAAATTCAGGGCTTTATTTTTCTCCTGAAAATGCAAACATAATATATTCACCATGTGAGATAAGCCACAAGGAAGATCATTTCCAACACCTTCCAAAGCACACAATACATCTGACTTTCTGCCTAAGGCAGAACTAAAAGTCATGGTCTTTTGGTTTCTAGCCCCATATATAATGAAAAATACTTCACTAAGCAAAAAGATGAACCACGAAATGTAGGGACCAATACATCAAAGTGTTCTGCTTTCTCAGGACAAGCAACAAAGTATGTGAAAAAAGATTCCTGCTTAACCAAATGGGAACAAATGATTTTATTTAATTTAATTTTAATTATTTATTATAAAATGATGCTATGAGAATTGAATTACAAGCAGCAATAAAGTCTTAAGGTTGAAATGAAAAAGCTGTAGGCACAACAAGCTGCCTTCCTCCTCCCACTAATGTTTAAGCTGTGGAAACTGAATTATTAACATAGATTTGGATTTCCCCTGGTAGTCCAGGGGATAGATTTGTATGGCACGTGTCGTTGAGTAGTTATTGACTCCTGGTGACTACTCTATGTAGGTTTCTTAGCATCACTTTTCAGAAATGGCTTGTCCTTGCTTTCTACCTAGTGCTGAGAGAGAGTGCCTCAATGCCATTCATCTGGTTTTGGGCCTAAGGCAGAAGCTGAAGTCATGGTTTCTTGGTTTTTAGCCCAGTCCCTTTTAACTACTGTCCCAAAATGACACTCAAATTATTGCCTACACCTGCAATATAAGGCACTGTTAAATATGGATGAGCTTTTATGTATGGTAAAAAAATCTTGGGGAGGGAGTGATATTGGGCATCAGGAAAAATTGCTAATGAAGAAGGTACAAGGCAAAAAAGATTAATAAAAAACCTCAACACATGATAGAAAGGAGACCAGTAAACCATGATATCCCTAACATCTGTAGAACCAACAGAGGGATCTAGACATTTTAATACAGGAAATCAAATATCAGACTGGTGTTATGGATGGGATTAGAATCAGAGTCTGAATGTAGAATTCAAAGAATATTAATGGTTAAAATGAAGCTAAAGTAGAAAACGGAGAAGCAGAGAAGTTTATATATAAAAAGGCATATGCCTGTGAAGAAATCTGAAAAAAAATTACTGAAAGTATCAAATTCTTTCAATATTTCATATTAAAAGAAGTATGAACAAAGGTGATACTATCGTGGAAATACGATAGCTACTTGTTTAAGTAGAAACTGTGAACAGTGGCTTAATCAATCAATTCCAAAGCTCTCTATAGGGCAGTTATAATCTCTGCTTGAAAACCAATTCAACTCGATGTGGAGAATTCAACACATTTCTGATTGAACTTGTTGAAGAAGCAAGAACAAGGACAGCAGTTTAAAGATTCAATACCAATCTTCAAAGGGAATTGGCCCATGGATTAAGACACCTTGATAAAAAGTGATACTATCATGATGGATTTTAACATAATTAAATGAGGAAAAGCTGAAAGAAGTAAAGAAAGGGAAGACATACTAATATAATACAGGGGGATATATCTTAAATGAGCATCTATATTAATGTTCTGTCAAAAGAAGGAAGACAAAATTAATTGAATAAAAAAGACAAAGCAATCATTTGGTTTGATTCTCCTTGACAGACAGAGATACAGAATTTGCAAGGAGAAGACAGGTTGAAATTTAAAACTTCTTGTAGACATGTATTTCCTGTGTCAGTTCCAATCTTCAAGTTGAGTTATGTTTGAGTTATATGAAAATATCTAAAGGAGAGTCAGCCATGTTTTCTATAGGTATATAGCACTTTCTTATATTCATCCTCTTGGTTTTTCCAATTCACTGTGTGATTGGGTTATCTAGGATCCAAGTTCAATTTTTTAATTTATTTCTATGTTGGTCTGAAAAGGTTTTGCTTCAAGGAACAACCTGAAGAATCTCTCTGGATCAGTTGTGGCTTCCAAGTCTTGTGAGCTATAGAGTATATAGTTTTGGACTGAAGGCTGTAAAAGGTGATGACCTACAAAGGGTATTCTTCTTACATGAAGAAGAATGTCTTGGGGAATGAAATGTTTTATTTATAGGGTTAGGGTTAATACAAATAGGTTTAAATAAAAAATATTCCCAAACCAACATTTTACACATTTCTAATTCCTAGAAGATATTCTTTTAAGAAGTTCTAACCTGAAGTCATAAATGGTTAGTATTGCTTATGCAGTGAAGTTTGGAAAGAACCTCAAACATCCTCAGTCAATTCCCTTCTATATAACTGGCAATAAGAAAGATGAATGGTGAACATTTGGTATATAAAACAGAATAATAGTCTCTTATTGAACCATGGCTTGTTCTTTTGATGCTTCGCGCTTATAGAATAGGAAAGTTCTTTTCATTCTCTTTAAATCATTACCTGAGAATTGGATAGTCAACTTAAATTTATTGTTAAGAACAGAAAAGGTTTTTAGAGTGCCTAACAAGGGAATTTTTTTCTTTTTTTTCTGTTTTTTATCTCTTACCCCAACCTCACCCCTCCTATTTCATATTGGCTCAGTGTTTTTCTGGAAGAAAACCAAAGAAACTGTCTGCATGTCTGATCTTGATGTTTTTTGCAGATGAAAGAGATACTGGCAGTATTTTAGATAGGGATCAGTAATGAATCCTATGGAAAGGAAGAATTAATTTGTTTGCTGGAAAATTTCAAGCAACAGAGATGGCTTCAGATTTGTGAAAAGATCAAAGTAGGACAATTGGGGTTTCTTGAAAACTCTTTATTATTGCATGGAAGGTTTCTGTTAGACATTCTGTTTATATATAGCACCACGGATCAAGCAGAGGGTAGAGTCACCATGTGCTTTACTGCTTACTTATTTAACTGTAACAGGAAACAGGAAACTCTATTTAGAACAAAAGAACATACAGTATACATCTTAGATCCAAACCAATAAATACTGCTATCTACTAGTTGAATACTACTGTAGTTGTTGCACAAAAATACATTCCAACAATTTCTCGAAGAGTTCTCTCCTAGCATTTGCTACAGTGCTTCCAGGCTGACCAATGTTGATATTAACTACAATGTGAATCAAAGTTGCCTACTGATCCAGGAAAAAAATCATGCACTCCAGAATCAACCAGCCTGAACAATCTTCATCCAGTGATGAAGAAGTTACTGTCAGCCTTCTCTCATCACAAAATATCTAGAGGAAATTCTAAGATGGTGTCCAAAGTTGAGTAATGCAATGAGTTAGGTGATGATTGCATAGTTGAAGCTTCATTAGTGAAATTAATATCTTGAAAGCTTTGTATAGCCCTAGTAAAGGGAATACTTTGCCTCATAGGAGATTTTAATTCAAAGTTACTAATTCAGCGATATCCATTTTTGGCATAGCTCTGTACATTTTTGTGGACTACAACTTCTGCTAAAGAAGGGTATGTGTCTATGTACATATAGAGACATTCACATATGCAGATTGCCCCACTTGTATCTTTATTGGACAAGAGAAGGAGAAATCGTGACGTTAGTTTTTATTGGAGCTGACAAACTTAGATTAACATAAAATCACAGTGAACTTTTTCTATATGATTTATTATTATTACTATTATTACTATCTCCCTTCATTCTTCTGAGAGATGTCACTTTGAATTCTGGGCTATCTTCTTCATTGGCAAATAAGATATAAGATCTAAGCTTGGCCATGAACCAATTTAATTAATAAATGCACTGTAATTTATTGCACAGTTTAAGCTCTGAATGATGGGCAGATAATTAGTGATAATTGTCTATGAGTAAATAATCACTTCTGGTAATTACTTTGTTTTGAAATCTGAATAAACTTAGAGAGCTGAGGCAATCAATACTTAAGATGTCAGGTTTGTATTTAAAAGTTCTCATTGATCTGCCAAAAATTCAATTTATTGCACATTTTTAAAACACATATAACTTCAATCAAATCAAAGGTCTAGCTACCTCATCTTAGGCATTCAGAAGCTCCCTCCCTCCCT
>JANHFO010009537.1:17213-33045 GCA_032468095.1 Pareas carinatus | reverse complement strand
GGGTCCCCCGGGGCCGCCAGCAAGGAGACGACGCGGCCCGAAAGAGAAGGCGGAAGCTGCTGGCGGCGGCCATGCTAGAACGGCAGCCTGCGACCGCTATATTATATTATATTCCTATAATGGCTTCTTGACTTGTACTGATCCAGTTTTTACTTCAAAACTCTTCAGGACCTTCTTCCCTTTATTCTTTCATATTTGCCTATAAATTTTCTTCCTCCAACTCTATCTGTTTCTACTCCCTTTGTTTTTCTCCCATGTGGCTCCATGTGCTTCAAACTGCCTTTTCCAATACATAAGTAAAGTCATCATCCCTTGTGCTTCTTTCCTCTTCAAGCTCAAATCTTCATGGATTTCAAATGCCTTTGTGCTAAAGCTTACTTTAACCTTCCCTGAAATTAAGCCTATTACTGTATTTACCTGTGGATCACTGCTTGTAGTTCCCTCACCTTCTTCTATCGTTGCCTTGCACCAAATTTTAGAATTAAACATGTTGAGACCAGGATATGTCTTATCGTACTCAGCCGAGCACTATGCACCAAAAAAGGGATGCCTTTACTCACCTTGCCTGAGACAGTGAGTGGGTAATCCTCCACAAACACTATGTATCGGGGAATCTTGAAATGAGCAATCTGTGATTTAAAGAAAAGCGCAAAATATCAGAATCTGTTCTGGCTTGCCTGCTATTCCATGTGACTAAGAGACAGGTTCTCAGCAAACTTTTCTCAAATCTTCAGTAAAAGCTCAGCAGTCATGGTTAGCAGGGCTTCTTCCCAATATTCTTGCTACAGCCTACACTCTTTCACACATCTTACAGAGCCCCAATGCCATAAGCCAATCTTGGTGGCAACTTGAATTAAGTTATGCTGTTTCTTAAACATCAGTTTCTTATCTCAGGGTGGCATTCATGAGAAACCTGCCATGGTCCCCCAAACCAATCTTGGACCAGTTTGGGAAGTTGCTTACTTGGATATTTCCAAGCCCTGAACCAAACCCTGTTGGAATAGCAGCTGTTGCTTTTGAACATGAGTTTGTGGTTGGACTGGCTGAATGACAACTGCTCAGTGTGTGAGAGAGATTAGTTGGGACTAGGCTACCTTATTCTGGAAACCAAGCATCTGCAACACGAAGGGCAATACGAGATGGAAGATCTTCTGTACTGCCACTTCTGGCTGCATCTTCAAAAACTACAGAAAGACTCCTCAGTGAAGGAGAGATCTGTGGAGCTGGCTTTTAGTCTCTGAAGATGTTTAGCCATCACTTGGATACCATTAAGTTAGAGAAGGTGCAACAAAGAGCAACCAAAGTGATCAGAGAGCTTGGACACCAACCCTATGAGAATAAAGGGCAATTGTAGGAGGAAATATGATTCAGGTTTACAAAATTAAACATGGTAAGGGAACATAAAACGAGAAGACTTTTTTTTTCTCACACAGCCCCATAGAGGCCAACTAAAAAATCTCAAAACTAGTAAGAGTGAATGTTTCTTTATGCAGTGTGTTACCAACTTTTAGAATATGTTGTCACATGGTAGATTGGCTCTAATTTAGGTGGCTTCACAAGGAAACTACACAAATGCCTAGGAGAGAGTCTATCAATGAGTTAATTGTGACATTTCCAGGCACAGGAACAATTGCCTCTATAAAGCAATGATGGGAGAGGAGAGCTACTTTGATACTCTATTTGTGGTCTTCTTGGATGTATCTGGTAAGGCATCATGTGAGACAAATGCTGGCTAGATGGACCCAGATTTGATCTAGCAGTGCTAGTCTCATGCACTCATGCTTCTAAAAGCATGAGAATCTTTTGGCATCCCCTTCCATTTCACAGCTGCTCCAGCCATCTTGCTACTATTGCTGAAGTTGATTAGCAGCTGCTTTCCATGGCATTGAGCATTTTAAAACCTCAGAAGAGATACTAGGGACTGGACTGGGGGTACAGAACATCTGTTTTCCCATTGAGTTAGGGTTCCTACTTGAACTATTGATTCCATCTGAGATTTGATCTCTCTCTTTCTCTCTCTCTCCCTCCCTCTCTCTCTCTCTCTCTCTCTCTCTCGTTCCAAGGAGAAGGAATAGAGAAGGAATACGGTTCAAATCCATTCATCTGGTGGTGCTTACCTTTCCTTTGCAAAATGCCTTGATTTCGTCTGCCGTGCATTCCTCTCCAGCTTTCATTCTGATGGAAGCACAGATTTCTTCTCCCATTCGCTCATCTTTTACACCAACTACCTGAATAGATGGAGGGAGACATTGAGCATCAGAGGACTATTGATTAGGTTTCTTTTCTTGAGATTTATCTGGCTCTATTGTTTCTCTGAAGGACATATTTGGTGTCAATTACAGGATGTCATTTTAGATATTAAATATCTAAACAAGTATCAGAGTTTGATGGCTTTTCTCACTGCCCCTCTCACCTGTACTTCTTGAATTTTAGGATGCGTGTGTAGAAATTGTTCAAGCTCTGCTGGATATATGTTCTCCCCTCCTCGAATGATCATGTCTTTGCAGCGACCTACAATCTTGCAGTAGCCATACTCATCGATGACAGCAATATCCCTGGAATTAGAAATTTCGTATTTTCCATTTTGTTATACTGCAAATGTTTATTATATTGCAAATTCTCACACGGAAGGGAGGCAGTGAGTAGACCTCTGTGAATTCTATTTCAGATAAGCGAAGAATCATTTTGATCCTACAAAGCATTTATTTGTTGGTTTGCTCGTTTATTATCAAATTTCCATAGCCTTCTCTACATTCTTCTCATAAGAAGTGATGCTGGGTGGCATAAAACATTAAAAAATCCCAGTAAAAATACAATCTTTATAAAAATGTAAAAGAATAATTATTAACATTGAAATATATTAAAAAGCAAGTTATACAAACCATGGGGACAGAGAGAGTGACTATATCAACAATGGAGCCATCTTAAGATATTATCAGTTCTCTGAGATTCCCAAGCCTGGTGACATAACCAGATCTTGAGGGGTCTGTGGAGCAGGAGCAGGAGCAGGAATGAAGCTAACATAAGGTAAGGCGGTGAGAAAGCCACATGATAGGTGGTCACAACTATATCCGTTCAAATGCATCCATGACCTTACATGCAGTCAGACATTGAGATTTTATCCCTTTATCTGCCTCGTCCTTCCTTGTAATCCTAAGTAATGTTCCAGAGTGATACGTCTCCTTCCACTCATGGACCCATTGCAGATTGCTGATTTCCTGCTGCCTTTAAGAATTAAAAATCAATAGTCTGGTCATCAGCAGATGCATGTTACTTGCCACTAATGGCAATAGGAAATCAGCTCTCTGTTTCCTGCCAGGGAGGATTGGGTTGATAGTTTAAAAAAATGGGGCTATTCTTGGCTTTGTGAGCTACTCTTTTTTGTAGTAAAACACTTAATAATGTGGTCATTTTTAGATGGTCCGCCCTCTACGTAATCTGGTCTGGTACCAATATGAACAAGTTTATATGGGAGGAAGCAATATCTCAGATATGCTATCTTACATTTTAGAGTAAATGCACCATTTTGAATTGGACATGAAAATGAATGGAAGGCCAGCACATAAGATGTGAGATAGTTGTAATATAGCTTGTAAAGCAGTGGAAATCCAGAAAGGGATACCAGCTAGAACATCAGTTAAAGTTGACCAAGGAATACCTGGCCATGCTAGCCCCTGACAATCCAGAAGCAATACTGAATTTAGGAACAATGCTTTGCGTCTTAAAGAAAAGTTAGTTTATACTCCCATTTTTGAATTTGTTCACTATATTTAGATTTTTGAAAATCTTTGTCTCTGTCTATAAAAAATATGAGTGTTCCCATTTTTTAGTAAATTAGAATTAGAATTTATTCGCCAAGTGTGTCTGGACACACAAGCAATTTGTCTCTAGTGTACATGCTCTATAGTTACATACAGACTATAATTGACAAACTGTGGTTACAATCATAAGATATGGTCATAATCATAAGTACATTCATCATGTCATGTACATATTAGGTGCATTCATAATCATAAAATACATTCATTGTGTCATCATGTTATAAAGTACAATCATCATGTCCCAAAATATTTCATCATGTCACATATCAAAACATTTGTGACAAAACATCACAAAAACACATTCATCATGCCATACTATTTTTTTAAAGGTTTGGGGCAGTCTATATTTGAACAGTCATAGAATACTAATAGTCAATCTACAAGTCAAACTAGGATACTAAATGACACAACTATTATATATTTTAAGAAGTAAGCAACAAGATATTGTCATACAAATAAGAGAATAGGTAATAGACAATAAGTAGTAGGAAAGAGTAATAATGATACATTTCTACTAGATAATTTAACAGTGTTGTGGAAGTTAAATTATCTAGTAGAAATGTATCATTATTACTCTTCTCATCTTTCCTACTACTTATTACCTATTACCTATTCTCTTATTTGTATGACAATAACTTGTTGCTTACTTCTTAAAAACAGTGTTGTGGACGTTAGTTGTTTAGCAGATTGATGGCATGAGGGAAGAAACTGTCCTTGTGTTTAGTAGTTTTAGTCTGCATTGCCCTGTAGCAGAGTTCAGAGGAAATGTTGTGCCTCAGCCCCCTTCATGGGGCCAACCTATTGGATGTCATCGGGGGAGTGGCAGACGGCCCCCACCCTCAATGGAAGGTTAAAAACTGTTGGTTTTCAAACAGTTGCTAGCTTCAGCAACTGCTTGAACATGGATGCTGCTTTGTATTTCCTATGTTCCTGACTTTGGCTTGACTCTGATTCTTCCTGACATTGGTTTGACTTCAGTTTCTGTATTCTGGCATCCTGATTATGGACTGGTTTCGGTTTTCACACTCTGGTATTTTGACCTTGGACTGGACACTGTATAATCCTGGCTCTTTGTTCCATCTGGCCCCTCTGCCCAGAACAGGTAAGAAGTTGAAACAGATTATGTCCAGGGTGTGAGGGGTCAATAATTATTTTCAAAACTCTCTTTCTGGCTCGTGCAGTGTACAGTCCTTCAATGGAGGGAAGGTTTGTAGCAATTACTTTTTCTGCAGTTTCAATTATTCTTTGAAGTCTGTGTCCATCTTGTTTGGTTGCAGTGCCAAACCAGACAGTTATTGAGGTGCAGATTACAAACTCAACAATTCCTTTGTGGAACTGTGTCAGCAGTTCCTTTGGCAGTTCTTTGGACATAAAATAATGATTAAAGTTTTGTGTATGCATTCCAATTCTTTCCACCTAAAAAGGTATTCCTTAACTAAAAAGCTAACCAACAAATTAAATATTTATTTCCTATTTAAAGTGGGGCTGAGGCTGGGAGTAAGTTCTGCCTGGTGGAGAGTCCATGGTAAACAACTTGATGGCTCTCTGTGGATCACATTATCAAAATCCCTGGATCTCCCCAATGAACCAGTAACTCCTGTGAACTTACCCAGTCTTGTACCACTGCTCATCATTCAATACTTCCTTGGTTTTGTTGGGTTCTCCCCAATACCCTAGCATGACACAGTAGCCTCGAATCTGAAGTTCTCCTGTGCTGTTTAATGGAAGAATTTCCCCTGTATTAGGATCCTCAATTTTTGCCTGTAATGCAAAGAAAAGCGCAGTCTTATAATAAGGAGTTGACAGGAAAAGGGAAAATAACTGACGATTGGGAAGACAAGATATACACCATCCAACCTTGGTAATTTTAAGATCTGTGAACTTCAACTCCCAGAATTCCCCAGCCAGCCATGATCCCCTGGTGTACAGTATAGCCTTGGATGGGATCCAATTGGAAACAGTGAAGGGTGATACCAGAACTTGTGGCAAAGGGGTCAATCACCTCTGTGTGTGGGAAAATATATCCTACGGTCTCTGTTTTCTGTGCAAAGCTGTCTTGAGGGAAGCCCATGAAAGTGGCTGGGCTATTCTCTGTTGTTCCGTACACAGTCTGCAAACCATAAAAGAAGGAAACACTGGTGAGACAGAAACAAAACCAACTAGGAGGAAATTCCCCCCAAAATCAGAAACAAGCTAAAAGCAGAGCTGCATCAAAACCATAAAAACTTTTCAGAGCTGTGTTTCATTCTTGCCTCAGAACATGTCATATGATATACGAAGCATATAGATCAAATATAATATGTAAGGATAAATTGTTTTGAAATTTAGAAGCAATTTAAAAGCTTGTTTTAATACTGTGGTGATTAGCACATAACAGACTGAAAAATGCCATGAAGGGGGTTTGTCCTTAAATATCTAAGAATCTGACATAAGGTCCTGATATTTAGCTGTTGTTTTTTGACTAATTAGTTAAATTAGGAAGTGATTTTGTAGAAAGCATGCTTTGAAATACCAGTGTTGTAGGTACAATCTGCATAAGGTACAGTAAGCCACTTAGAATGGGTGACTGAAGCATTCTAGGGGATATAGCTTCATTACTTCTGTTCACAGTCCATAGACATCTCTTTGAATTTAAGTCAGGACTCCCCATCTACCCTGAGTTGGGACCAGTCCCAGGTCCGTTGGGAATGGGCCACGCAAGTGGTGGGCAAGCGTGTGGAGCTTCATCTGTGCATGTGTGGGATTAGGTTGTGCATGTGAAACCATCCCTCCCATCATCCACCGGTCCCACCGCCGTCGGTCCATGGAGTCAGAAAGGTCAGGGACCACTAGTTTACATAATAGAGCTGCTTTACTAAAAATAAAAGACAACATGTGGGCAAGGTTTGTGTGCTTTTTCATTTGTTCTTATGCTCAATGGTAAGCATTCTCTCTAGAGGCTCTGCTCCCATGGAACAGCCCTCCCCTCAAGGCAAGGGTGGCCCCCACTTTCAAAGCCTTCTGGAAATTGTAACTTGTACACTTGTACACTGTAACTAAGTGAATGGTTGTACATCAAGGACTACTGGTATGTCCACTTTTCTAGAGAAGTTTGTTTCTATTGATAACTACTTATTACTTGCATTCCAAATCTCTGCCTAAACAAGGAAAAGGACACATCTTAATATAATTACTTGATTCTAAATCCTCTATCTAGCTTATTTTACTATCTAGCTACTATTGTGTACACAGTGGCCAGTGTGAGCCTGCATTATATAATGCAGTGAGATATCGGCTTATGAGCAGATCTGGCAATCCAGAGGACTGGATTCTACAATATTCCCGGCTCTGCCACCCCATGTTTGGGTGGGAATAAAATTCTTCCAAATGTATCTGGACATAATTTATTCCTGAATATGCTGAGAATACAGCATATATTAAGAAAAGCTTCCAATCTGTCTGTGGGCAGAGGTGCTCAAAGCAGTGCCTCCAAAATAACAGATGAGATAGTGGCACATATAAGATTAGTCTTCTGCAAGAACTCAAATCGGCTTTCAATGTCAACAATTAGTTTGCTTAGACCAGAAATGCATACCCACTGAGATACTGATGGGCATGTAGCAAAAAGGGTTCAATTTCAAGATGGAAAGAAAGAGGCAAGATTTCCAGAGAAATAGATACAGATTGGAAAGTTAATATGGTGTAGTATTGGAGCCACAAGTAGAGATACCCACATGCTATCCTTAGCCTTGGAAGCTCTCTGAATTTGGGAAATCACCTTCTGTCACTTGCGTAACATTAGCAGAGTTAACATTGGAGGTCAGACTCCTTGGTATGGCCTCTTGAGCTCTCAGAAGAAATGCTGAAAATACTGATCAATCAAATGCATTAAGACATGCAAGTCATACTAATATGTTATCACCACAGGTAAATACACAGACAGACAGACAGACAGACAGACAGACAGACAGACAGACAGACAGACAGACAGACTGACAGACAGCTCCACTCTTCAATGGCAGAGTGAAGACTTGGAGCAAAATGTAAATTAAGAGGAAAAAGGAAAGGTAATTTCACTGAAGTTTCTTTAAAACTTGAGGATCTGAGAGAAATTATTGGAGGAAAAGATTTCTATCACACCGATGATGAAACGTGGCATGGCTTCTGTTCATATTACAAAGAGTTGTGCTACCTCTACAAAGAAGAAGACAAGTTTTATTACTATCCTGCATGCTACTTTGACACATGACACAACTGATATTTATATTTAAAGCCATGTTTAGGTTCAGTTTTTTTAAAAAAAAACTAGGGAAAAATGAAGCAACATTGGCTTAAGAGAAGAGTGGAACTGGCCAGAAAACAAGAATAATGTTTGAACTTCAAAGGCTATGTAAAAAACAGAGGGGAATAAAATAATAAACCAAAGGAAGTATTTAAGAGAGATGGAGCCAGCTACCAAAGTTTGTCTCATTTTGCCCTTTGGGATGGATTTAATTATCCCCTCTAATAACATTGGATATTTGTCTAGACTCAAAACACCAATGTTCTTTCCAGTCCTCTCTTGGCAATCTCCTCTCACTTTCTCCACCAAACTTGCCCTCATTTGCTTGAAATCAACTGGCTTATGGATCAGTCTGTTCTTTGGTACTACGTGCCAGGTCCCTAAGCAAAAAGTCTCTTTTGCACTAAATTTGGAAGGACCAAGTTGATTTTGGGGGTAAATGCCTTTTAGGCTCAGCTGTGCTTAATTTCTGCAAGGTAAAAGCAGCAGGACCCAAATCTGCAGGGGTAAAGATATTCCATCTGCAAGAAAAGCCCTTCACTCTAATACGTTACTGGAAAAATATGCTAGATACTATGTTATGAGAAAAAATCCATGACCCAACTTCGGGGGAATTTTCCATTTTTATTACCATTTCTTCATATGATCTGTAACTGAATCCAAGCTCCGTGTCTGCATTTAAACACTATTGGATCCTGATGTCCAGACATATGTAATTATCAATACTTTCAGATATAATGTTCATTCATTCAATGATATTGGAGTATACCGTGGAGTAAATCTCTAACCAAAGTAACACTATAGTATTTTTGTTTACTTGAAAATTTGCATTTTAACAGCTTCAGAAGAAAAACACAAAGAATTCCAATATCTAATTGTTAGTTCTGAGCTGTGGAAAGAATCTGAGCAGTACACCAGTGGAGCAAACCAACAGTCCAAATACTGCAAGATGATGTTCCATCATCAAATGAATCCTGCACAAACTTCTCTTAGTCCTCTATGAAAAAGATTATCACCATGTCTTGTGACAGACAGTTAATTCGAGTTTCTGTGAAGAAATGCATTTTTGCTTCCTCTGAAGATGCTCCATTTCAGCAGTTGACCTAATATTTGTTGTTTAACCAGAAAGGAAGTGGATTTCCTTCTCCACCCTCTTACTTTGTTCCATGCAGGTGTTTAATAAATTCTACCTCAGCTTTCCTGACCAGTTTCCTGTCCACTGGAATGTTTTACCCTTCCTCAGCATCGTTTTAGGGTCACTGGGAGATGTGCTTGAGTTGGCTTGTGTTGATTGTTGAATTTTGAGGAATTTTGCAAGCCGCTTGAGAGCAGAGCAGAGCCTGACACTCAGTGGGCTGACCAGCTGTTCCATGGCATGGCAGGAGCAACGGAGTGTGCGGAACGAGTTCGTAAACACTGGCTGGGTTCATACCACACATTAGACCAGAGGTTTCCAAACTGTGGTCCAGGGACCCCTTGGGTTCCGTGGCAAGTTGCCAGGGGATCGACAGACAGATCAAGAAAAATTTGGAAAAAGTAATATACATGAATTATCTATTAGTAATTTGTGGGAATGGGGTCCTCCATGTAGCAGAGACATGTCTGCAGCTTGAAAAAGTTTGAGAACTCCTGCATTAGACTAAACTAAAATGGGTTGTGATCCGGGATATGTGGGAAACCCAGTTATTAGCCAGTTACATGATCCAAGCCATCATCTTATGGTTTAAGTATAGCATATTGTATTAAGTACAGCATGTGAACACAACAAATGGGCTTTCTTAACTTGGATTTAAGACTTAGGATGTTGTGTGGGCCACGTCCCCACAACTTGGGATCTTTTCCCCCTTCCAGCCAGGCCAGACCACTGAAAGCCAACCTCCTGCTATTTTTCTGTCTTGGTGGCTTGGAGTATAAACTTATTTCCAGAATGAGTAGCATTCCTGTGGTTCATCAATCTTTCTCCGGTACTGCTTGAGTTTTAGAAATGTTGTCTGGCAGCTGCCACAGAGAGGCATGTGACATTAACTGGTTATTTTATCAAGGGTTTCCAAATGTTTTGTCTAATAATGAATCAACCTGCCCAAAACTAGGAAGAAGACAGGCAGTTATAGGAAAGGGAGGGCAAGATCACTTCTTTGCCAAATGGGCAATAAAACTCATAAAGGCAGAAAAGTCATCTGGAACTAGAGCAACTTTACTCTAACTTACCTTACTCTACCACCTGTGTGGGCCTACAGTTCCCAGGATGAGGACCCTTGAATTTGTTGGCTTGTACCAAGGGAAAGCACTGTTCCCACCCTTGTTGCATTGTTGTGCTGCCCACTAGAGTCCTCATTTCAGAAAAAAAACCCTCTTTTTACGCATGCCCAATCCCAAAGTTGTCCATTCTTTTCTTTTATTGTTTAACATTTTGGCACTGGCTCTCTAGATTTTCAAGTTGGAATCTTTATTTTTACTTGCAGAAGACAAAATTAAACACGAAACCTTTTGTATGGCATACAAATGCTACACTGATCAATTCTTTGAGGTCTTTGGTGCTCTCTGAGCCTGGTGGTTTTCTGGCAGACATTTCATTACCAAACTGGATAACATCAGATGTCACCTAGTTTGGTAATGAAATGTTACAAGGAAACCACCAAGCTCAGAGAGTGCTAAGACCTTCACAGTTTAACCTTGAGCTACAAATATTCTCTTCTATCAGTGATAACCTCTTTCCAAGTCCATCTGAAAGGCACCAAGGGGGGTGTTTGGATTAAAATGTGAATAATTTCCATTTCTAGTGTTCCATAATAGTGAACTAATGGGAAAAAAGTATCATTAAATACAGCTAATACAGCTAAACAGATAATATTAATCCTTCGTTGGGCAAAAATATGCACTGTTTATGCTAACACTAATGAAAAACATTTTTAAAAGATGGAGTACTAAGGACAATCAACAGCTAAACTAGTAAGTCCAAAATAGCCTTGAGCCTCAGTACTACACTTTATCTCTATGTTTTTGATGTGGCCATCTGTTTATTTCATGAGGATCACCGTACAGAGGCAAATGGAAACAACATTTTGTAGAGTAATAGATGTTTACAAAATGTTCATTGATTAAGAAAGAGAAGTTTGTGGTAAATCCTACCTATTCTGAGATGTCCTTCTACTTTGGTCCCCCCCTAGGACATCTAAATCAAAGGACTGAATAGAGGTCCAGGAAAGTGTGGGATTTGTTGCTGTGGAGAAGAGGGCTCATGGACAATGAAGTCATTGTCACTTACTGACCCCATGCCGCCTGAAAGGTTCTGGCAGGAATTATAAAAACCATGATGTTGTGAGAATCACTGACTCTTCTTTTTCCAGTTCTTACTCATCACCAGTAAAGAACTGTGTAATGGGTAGTGTGCAAACTTAAATCCTGCCAACAAGCCACTGAGGAGTTCATACATAAACATAAAAGAGTTCAAAGGCTTTCCCTCAAGTCAAAACCAACTCTGAAGCCCAACCTCTGCAAAGCATTCTTATGGTTATCTTGTTTTGGCTTAGAACAGGGGTCCTCAACCCCGGTCCATGGACTGGCACCGGTCCGCAGCTTGCCAGCAACTGGGTCACACAAAGAAGCTCAGCCCCATTGACTGGATGCAGGAAGCACACAAAATACACACCCTCCGGTCCACAGAAAAAATTTTTGCCCAAAAGGTTGGGGCCACTGGCTGAGAGTCCTTAATAGATACATTCTGAATGGAAGGTACAAATTAATCGTTTGACCTTTACAGAGTCACAGCAGAATCTTTGCTTCTAAAACTATAATTTTTACCTCGGAGGAAAAACCAATCAAGCCACCATAAATGGATGAAAACTGTTTACGTCGCCAATGTTCCCTAAATAAATACAGTTCGAATAATTTTATGATGCACACATATCTGTAGCCTTTTGTTACTGTGTCAGGTTCTACTTTATATGTATTTTGAAATAATTTCACTTTAGGACTCCAATTGGCTACCATGAGCAGTGGCTGGAATGGCCTCTTGCCTCAGCCCACTGGTAATTTTGTTCTGGGATGCTGGGATGCCCGTCCCCTTCTGAAGGGTACAGACGGGAAGGTCACATGGAACAGTGAATGGTTGAGCTTCACTTCCAGCAGTTTCACCCATGGTAGGGTCAATCAATGTTGCGTTCTAAGGAATAATAATTGGGGTTAATTTTATTTATTAATCTATAAAGAAAATGCACCATATGACCTACTCTTACACCATCCACTGGATTAAAAGGCAACTGCATCAGCATAGGAGTAAAGATTATCCTGGCTAGCCTCTTTCTGAGGGTGTAAAGAATGTCAGGCTAAGGGGAGAAGTACTTTGTTCTCGTCACATCAGGTACCTCACGGATTTCACCAGAGCAACCTTGTAGGTGGAATAGTGCAAAGGCCCACACTCTGAAATTCAGCACTACAACCATATGAAGTGTCTGAGAGAAAACCAAGCATCCACCCGGGTGCTGAATTGAACCTTATGAGGATTAGGGCCTGGAAACTATGATAACAGAGAGTTGGAGCTCAAAAAATCATCAATAATGAGTTTAAAAACACAGCAAGCCAGAAACTCAGTTCAAGTTAAGTATATTCCAGACTGGGAGGCAGAGATGAAGTACACCACAGACTGCGAACCAAAAGCTGGCAGAAAAACAGTAAATAGACCATAAGAATTAATGGTTTCAAAAAGGGAAGAAAAAACAAACAGGGCATGTCACAGAGGTGAGGCTTAGAGCAAACAAGAGGGTAAGTAGATCAGGGTAGTTTAGCTACACATGGAGGTAATCATGGAGATGGCATCCAAGCTGTGGGTTTTTCACCTCCCCAACCTTCTGCCTCTGGGGGTTAGAGACTTAACTTCTGAGAGTTTTAGAAACATTACATAGCTCCTTTCCCTCTCAGGCAGCCCAGAATTATGCCCTCAGATTTACAAACATACCCCAAATGAAATAACTACCTCTTCAAAGGATCCTTTGAAATGTACCTCTGCAAAGCACAACTTTGTCTACCTGCCTGCATAATAGTACACAACGTGGCCTCAGTGACATCTCTCAACAATGGGGGGAAAACCAGACATTCTTGCATATAATCTGTCCTCTGTGTCCCAGATCAGCCCTTGGATTTTCTCCCTTCACTGAGCCTGTTTCACCTCTGTAAACAACTCAATCAGCTGGGCTTTGGTAGCCTGCTTTGGTAGGGAAGCTTCAACAAGCTCACAGTTGTATGTGCACAGTGGCTAGCAGTTTGCTGCAGTCAATCTTTGGCTGGAGACCTGCCCCAAATGTTCCATCTACAGCCTCCGCTGCTTCTTAGTCTCTCTTTCTCTTTCCCTGCCAACACCTACAAAGTCCAGAAGGGATAAAACTCAGGGGACTTTGATTTCTTCATTTTGTCCATGTCCTCATTGCTCACCTTTAGAGGGCCTGGCGTTCATTCCTCTCTGCTGTATTTCTGTTTTAAATGCCTGCTCATTAGACCGAAAACAGCCTAATGTGGTAACTTCATGCCTTTTAATATGGGAAAAATATGGGACAAAACATTAGCCAGACCATACCATCCCCCATTCTTTGCTTTTAGAGAAAGTGTATATCAAATATATGGAAATAAAGAAATAATATTTCTATGGAAATAAGGAAATACATTGCCTTGGGCAAGATGGGCAGCATACAAGTTTGATAAGCAAATAAATAAGGAAGTCATACTTCTCTCCTTTTGGTGTACTCAGCAACCTAAGGTTAATTGATAGAAGAGAATTGCTAATATTAACCAGTAGCCAGAATACAGAATAACAGAGTTGGAAGGGACCTTGGAGGTCTTCCTGTCCAACACCCTGCTCAGGCAGGAGAATCTAGACCAGTGGTCACCAACCTGTGGGCCGCGGACCACCAGTGGTCCGTGGGAGAATCCTGGTGGTCTGCAAGAAAATTAGACCCATCTAAGATATTTCAAGATTCCGTTCACATTAAAAGGCATTAGAACATTCTGAGTTCAGGTGTGTGGGAAGGAAAAATATTTTGCAGCAAATAAAATTATTATAACAGCTGTGTAAATTAATGATAAAAGAAATGGAAATAAAAGTGGCAAAACAGAAAAATGTTGAGTTAGCATATAAGCTGGGAAAATGGTTAGCTTATAAATGAAGAAAAGAAAGTGGTGAAATGAAATTGGAGAAACCATGGGATCGGATAATGCAAACATTCAAAGCATATTTCATCAATATTACACAAAATGATACAAAGGAGAAGAAATTTCCTCAGTGGGAGGAATATTTAAAGAAACAAAATTTATCAAAGGAAATGTATAAACAAAAAGAGATGATGAATGGACCCATAACAATAAGGGAAGATTGTGAGGTCATAAAAAAGATTAAAATAGGGAAAGTGCCTGGACCACATGGCCTCTCAGTTTCCTATTATCAACATTTTGATGAACTGTTATAAACTTTTAAAAAACCTTTTGTTTTAAAGAAAAGAAATTTTTAAAAAAGGAAAAGGAAAAAGTAAATAAGTGAGAAACTAAGAAAGATAGATATAGGAAGAAGAATATTATGATTTAATCTTAAGGAAAGGAGTGAGGCTATTTGTTTGCATGTATCTGCTGTAAGAAAGACTGGGTATTGTTTTTCTTTTCCTGTTTCTATCTATACATCTTTCTTAGCTTCTCACTTATTTCCTTTTTCTTTTCTTTAATTTTTAAATTTCACTTTATAATAGCTATTATTCTTGTGAAAATTCTTAATAAAACTATTATGTAAGAAAATAAAATTCTAAGTTCATCTAGAGGTTTGATGAAGCAATTGCATTAGAATGGCCTGCATACAGTAAGAAAAAAATGAACTAGAATTTAGGAAACAAGGTTTTTCTTTCCCTTACTCTTTCCTACAAGCTTTGTGGCCTTCCCCATTCCCTACAAATTTTTCAGGAGAATCTTCCAACTCTGCAAACCAAACGTAAATAGGGGCTACAGAAAGGAAAATCACTCCCATTCTGCTGGTTGAACCTTTTCTGCTGAAAATATACATTTTAGTAGCTAATCAAGAGCCAGTTTGGACTAATGGATAAGGCAACAGGCCAGAAAGTGGGATACTGTGAGTTGTAGTCTGGCCTTAGCCATGAAAACAGGCTAAATGACCTTGAGCCAGTCACTTTTTCTCAACCCATCTCACCTTACCAGGATTGTTGTTGTGGGGAAAATAGAAGGAGGAAGGTGTGTATAAATAATTGCCTCGGGTTATTTGTAAAAATAATAAAGACGGGATAGAAATAAAGAAATATTAACTAAGTTACACTAATCTGCAAAAAAAAAGACCCAAACCTTTGGCACAAGCTTGCAAGTAAAAAAGGGTAAAACATAGCATATAAAGGATGCAAAACATTGGTCTTTATGTAAGCCATGAGGAATTGCACTCATAGAAACCAATAAATTTGCACGATGAAATGTATCATGACATTTTCCCCTCAATGCACGGTGAGGAAATTCAAATTTTTTCTCTCTAGAAAACAGTGCTCTTACATCAGTCACTTTAAACTGAACAAGAAATCTTACAATACTTAAAAAATTAAGGACCTTGGGACAGTCCTTATTTTCTGTGCACATGGCTAACTGAAATTCCTGCAGTAAGTGATATAGAATACATGGTTATTTCTGGTTATTTGCTATATCGGGGGCGAGTCTCTGGCCCCCATGGAAAGGGTGCGCAATTTAGGCGTCCTCCTGGATGAACGGCTGTCTTTAA